>JAQZBX010028908.1:0-22101 GCA_029593785.1 Cabassous unicinctus
TGGCATCCTAATATTTGGAATGAAAGTGGAACTCTAAGCAATGAAATTGGATATTTAGCTGAAGAGATTTCTGGCTATGTTTGGAAGGTAACACCAGTGTTCTCCTTGCAGCTTATAGTAAAAGGCAAGAGGAAAAGTATAAGATGGCAATTAAACTATTAAGCTTTAAGAAAGCAGAATCAAAAAGTTGATTTTGAAAATTATCTAACTATCCAGATAGTGTGCTCTAAGACTAATGCCATCAGGGGCTCTATCAGAGACCATCCTAAATTAGAGGAAGTGGCTCCTGGGGCATTAACTGAAAAACCCTTTGTTAAAGAAAGTGTGGTTGAACATGGACCCAGCCAGTTATTTTAGTGGGACTCATAATTTAAAATTCAGTTCTCCAAGAAGTATCTGTGGAAGGTCCTATTATCTGATATTTTGGACCCATTTGAACTTCATGCAAAGTTGACAAGTTTTTTTGCAAAATTAGTATTGAGAAACACTGCCAACGTGGTCTGAAAGGGACAAAGGAAGGACAAATTGAAGACAGAAGGACTTGAAGAAGACAACAGATGGACAGAGGCCTTGACCAAATGATCTCCCTGGGCCACAAGAACACACCCATCCTAATGTGAGGAAATGGCAGGTCCACCTTTGTGCTTGAAGGTGACAGGTGGTCTACCATGGCACTTGGAGAGGGTGGGTCTTTAACCCCAATGTTCAGGGAGTATACTTTCACCCCAGTGCTCCAATATGATGAGTCTATACCCTTGCATTCAGGCAGAGTGTAGCCATCATTCTGATGGGCCTGCTCTCTGGTGATCTGGGAGGGTTGGGCCAAAGGTGAAAGCTTAGAAAACAAAGTTTGAAAAACAAAGCATTGTTCTGCAGTTGACTTTCAGACATTGCAATCTAATGGAGTTGTCCTGCTGTGTTTCTGACTTTCTTGTGATGTGACCTCTGCCTTCTATCCAATTTCTTTCTATTGATGTGAGAATATCTATCCTATGCCTGTACCACCATTATATTTTGGAAGCAAATAACTTATGTACTAGGTTTCACAGATCCATCATGTAGAAAAAAATTTGTCCCAATGTGGATCACATTCTTAACTGATTTCAATGAGACTTTGGATACAGAGTTTTTCCTTAAATGACTTAAGACGACTGAGATGTTGTTATTGAATGAATGTATTTTGCATATGGGAAAAACATCTTTTTGGGGTTCAGATAGTGATCTGTGGTAGGTTGAATTAAGTAGCCTAGAAAATAAACAAAACAAGTGAAAACAAAACAGGAATGCACATGTTCTTAATGTAAATCTGTTCCTCTGGTTTTTTATAAATGACCTTCGAAAATGTTACTTTTAGTTAAGATGTGGCCCAATTGGATGATCTTGGATACTAATCCAATCAGCAGCGGCTTCATGGAGAGAAAGCCTCATAAGTAAGAGATGCTGGAAGTCAATGGGACCAGGAAGAGAAAAGAGTGGATATAGCCTTTTGATGGGAAAGCCAAGAAACCCAGAGATTGATGGCCAGCAAAAATTCTGACTATGGGAGGAAGCAAGACTTATAATCTCTGAATCTGAGACAATGAATCCTGTTGTTATGCCAACCCACTCTGGTATTTATCATAGTAGCCATGTAACTAAGAAAGCACTAGAGGCCTACTTGCCACTGAGTCCCCTAAACAATATATGTCTGGCTTTCTGTAACAAAAAACAAATTATATTCAAAATGGTGAAAAACAGAGCATAAAGATAAACAGTGAGAAAAGAAACAAAATGAATACAGCATATATGTAAGAATGATGAGATCAGGAATTTTAAATAGCTATAATTAATATGCTAAATTCTTTAATGAAAAAGTGAACAGTATACAAAAACAAATGTATAATATAAAAAAGAATCCTGGGAGTACATGAGGCTCAAGAATTTGAGTGCTCACCTCCCACATGGGAGGTTTCAGTTTTGGTTCCTGGTGCCTCCTGTAAAAAAAAAACAAAAACAAACAAGCAAAACAAATGAAAAAATCAGCTCAGGGAAGCCAATATGGATCAGTGGTAGAGCCCCAGCTTCCCACATAAGAGTCCTGGATTCAATCCCCAGCATCTGGTGCCTTAAAAAAAAAAAATCCTGGACACTCTAAACATATACCTCTCATTATGCAAGAAATTATATTTTGTAATTTATTTTGTGTGTCACTTAAAACACACTATTAGATGATTTAGGTGTTATTTTGCTTTTCCACCTTTTTTTCTTATTCACACAATGCAAATTTTGGTTAATTCAATGAGTCCGAGATTTTAAAATCAGTTTCTAGTGCAATGTTTAATACATTTCATGGTGTGCCATTTAGCAAAAATGTTATTTATATAAATATCATATTCTTCATAGATAAAAATAGAACACCCCAAGAACAATCAGCCCACATAAAAGTAGAATAATATTGCAAAGCCTCATACATTGTATATTTATTCTTTTTTTCATGTTTTCACTTTTTTTATTTTTAAAAGATACTTAGGTTGCATAAATATTACAGAAAAAATATAGGAATGCCTACATGCCCCATTCCCCACACCTCAAACATCCTCCCCACATAAACAACATCCTTCATTAGTATGGCATATTCATTGAAATTGATAAATGCATCTTGGGGCATTGCCACTGAGCCTGGACCACAGTTCACATTGTAGTCTATACTCTCTCCCACAAAGTTCTACATGATATGGGATGATATAAAATGGTCTATATTGGTCATTGCAATGTCATTCAGGATGATTCCCAAGTCCCAGAAAAGCCCCCATATTCCAACTGTTTTTCCCTCTCCCTGCCCCCAGATCCTCCAATGGTGACTGCCTTCACATCAATGCTGTAATTTCTTACATTGCTAGAATCACAATATGTCCATAATAGAATACTAGTAATTCCACTCTAGTCCATAGTTCATTCCACAATTTTGAGGAATTAGGGATCATGATGTCCACTCCACCTCTAAGTGAGAGGAGGCTTTGATCTCATACAGCCAATGGATGGGACTCTTTTGATTGCAGTAGAAGTCTTTCTTGTTTCTTTGCTGTGGTGGTTGTCATTCCTCATCTCCTTGTTAGTTATCTGGGTGAGTTCAATGAACTGGAGAATAGGTGCTGCAACTCTGCTGAGCTAGTTGGTCCCAGCTAGCACATGGACAGCCCAAAGATTCCAGTCTCTTGGATGTCCATGTACAAACTACAGCCCCAAGTACAGGTTTAAATAGAAGGGACAGATGAGCCATGTGTAGGGAATCCATAATGGAGTCCAAATCTGTCACTCACAGGAGCAGAAACTCCAAAGTAGGGCCCAATGGCAAGGCACCAAATTCTGGAGTTATCAACCCTGACCATAGGACCTGGGTGTCTCCAGAGTCCTCAGGATCCCCATTAATTGGAGTAGTATCCCCTTTGGCAGTCTATGAGATCCTGCTAAGATGTGCATAAGTTTTACCACTCGAATGACCTCCCAAATCAATTTGAAGTCTCTTAGCCATATAAACTCATTTGTCTGTACCTTTTCTCCCCTTTATTCAAGGTTTTTTCCAGTTGTATTTCCAGCCAGTACTTGGTAGTAATCCATTGGTACCAGGGAGGCTCATCCCCAAGAGTCATATCCCTCACTGGGGGGAAGGTAATGCATTTATATGCTGAATTTGGCTTAGAGAGAGGCCACATTTGAGCACAAAGGAGCCTCTCACGAGGTAACATTTAGGCCCCTCACAATACTAGGCTAAGTTTCAATTTCAAGAGCAAAGACTCATGAAAATAGTCATCAATGTCAAGGGTCCATCAATGGATCATTCTCCTCCACCAATCATTGCCCCTGTACACTTGGTGGTGTGTTGTTGCTCCATTAGAGAATGTGGCAGAGTTCTCCAAGATGGGAATTCAATATTCTCTTGGTTATTGTGTGAGTCTCCACCCTCTCTGACAATGTTCTTTGAACATTTTAACATATTTATATACCTTATATATATGCCCAGGTGAACTTAATCCCATGTATTCTCCATCAGTGATACACCACACCAATGACCCTCCCCTGCACCAGTTGTAACTCTTCTGTGATCCAAAGCTTCTTCAAAAATGAAGCCAGTAAAAGAGCCAAATACAATTAATAGGAAAATGAAATAATAATGATAGATTTAAAGATAAGAAATAAAATACATAAAAATTTTAAAAACCTAAAAATAAAATGATTGGGACATTAAAAAATAATTTATTTTTTTTTTGACATTTTGCCTTTCATCACTGTAATATCTGGTGCCCTGTATGTACAGTGACATTTTCTTCCATTTATTACTCAGTGTCTTAATTTTTTTCATTGTGATTTCAAAAATGTTTTAGGTCACAGTAAAGTCACATACAGAATAAGTTAGACTCCCATATACTGACTATCCTCCCCCTTTTCCCCTTCCTATATTAATATGTTTTTATATGTGAATGGTACCTTCATTACAATTGATATACAGTAATGAAATGTAGCTACTAACCATGGTCAATGGTTTACAATATGGTTTACATTTTAGACCATACAATTTAATAAATTTTGATGAGATTTAACATGGCCTGAGTCCATCTTTGCAAGATCATGTAGAACACTTCCATTTCCCACTAAATACCTGTCATTCCTTTTTTTTTTTTATTCCTCCATCCCCTCCCCTGGGGGCCCACTGTGACTCCCTGGCTTCACTACTTAGATGGTATGTTTCCTAGTCACTTGCAACAACACTTAGGCCTTGAAACATTGATTTTTCCTCCCTTATTAGGAACAGCCAATTCTCTCGAAAGACTCCACCCTTCTGTTTGTGAACTTATCTGTCCTCCCCAGGATGGGTGTCCAGCTCCTTCCCACTCATTATGTGGGTCTCCACCCACTGATAGAATGCATTTTGACAAAATGATCACTCATGCACTCCCTAAAATCCTGCTCCAAGTGTTCCCTGTCCCAAATGTCCCCCATCCTTTACCCTACACCAGTAAACCTTCCTTGTCTTATTGCCAACTTTATACTTTCAACCACATACCTACATATTAGCGGTGTTCACCTGGTCCCTCTCCCAACCCTCCCCCCTGTTCCCTGGACCTTCCAACCCACCCTTCTCAATCTAACCCCCTGTCAAATTTGTACCACCCAACCTAATAATATCACTATCCTCCTGTCATATCCC
The DNA here is from genome assembly GCA_029593785.1 of Cabassous unicinctus. NCBI lineage: Eukaryota > Metazoa > Chordata > Mammalia > Cingulata > Chlamyphoridae > Cabassous > Cabassous unicinctus. The sequence continues at coordinate 5,186 of JAQZBX010028908.1, forward strand.
TTCACTGAGCAACTACACACTTGCACCTTATCATAGATTACGTCCATAGGGGCATTGGCTCACAAACATCTTCTCCCTTTCTGTTTCATGTAAACCTATCCTCCAGACAATAGCTCTCCATGTTTACTCAATTTGCTTAATTCATATCAGTGAGGTCATGTAATAGTCGTCCTTCAATGCCTGACTTGCTTCACTCAACATAAGGTCCTCAAGATTCATCCATGTTATGCCGGGTGTTAACACTGTGTAACTTCTTAGAGCTGAGTATTATTCTACTGTGTATGTACCCCATTTTGTTTTTCTATTCATCTGTTAATGGGCATTTGAGTTGATACCAACTTTTGGCAAAAGTTAATAATGTCACTATGAAAATTGGTGTACGTATATCTGTTCTTATCTTCGCTTTCAAGTTTTCTGGGTATATATCCAGCAGTGGAATTGCTGGATCATATGGCAGTTTTATAATCAGTTTTTTGAGGAACCACCAAACTGTCCTCCACAATGGCTGGATCATTCTACATTCCCACCATCAGTGGATGAGTGTTCCCATTCCTCCTCATCATCTCCAACACTTACAATCCTCTCTTTTTTAATAACCACCAATCTAATGGGTGTAAGATGGTATCTCCTTCTAGTGTTGATTTACATTTCCCTAAAAGCTAGTGATGTTGAGCATTTATTGATTTCTTTTTAGCCATTTGTATTTCTTCATGTGAGATGTGTCTTTTGAAGTCACTTGCCCATTTTTAAAATGGATTGTCAGTCTTTTTGAGGTCGAGATTTCTTTATATACACTGAGTATTAGGCTCCTATCAGATATATGCTTGCCAAATATTTTCTCCCACTGGGATGGCTGCCATATTATTTCCTTTATAACCTCCTTTGTGGTGCAAACGTTTTTAATTTTGAGGAGATCCCATTTATCTATTATTCTTTCACTGCTAGTGCTTTGGTTGTGAAGTTCATGAAAACATTTCCTATTACACGGTCCTGTAGATGCTTCCTTACATTATCTTCTAAGGTCTTTATGGTCTTGGCTTTTATATTTAGATCTTTGATCCATCTTGAGTTGATTTTAGTAAAAGTTGTGAGAAGGTGTTCCTCTCTCATTATTTTGAATACGGATATCAAATTCATAAACACCATTTGTTAAAAGGCCATTCTCTCTCAGTTGAGTGGGCTTGGTTGCCTTGCTAAATAATAAATGACTGTATATGTGAGGATCTATATCAGAACTCTCAATTCAGTCCCATTGGTCAGTATGTCTATATTTGTGCCTATACCATACAGTTTTGACCACTGTAACTTTATAGTATGTTTTAAAGTCAGGTAGGGTGATTCCTTCAATTTCATTTTTCTTCTTCAATATGTATTTGGGTATTCAGTGCCTCTTGCCTTTCCAAATAAATTTTGTAGTTATATTTTCCAATTCAGTAAAAAATATAGTTTTGATTTTTATTGGGATTGCATTAAATATGTAGATTAGTTTGGGTAGGATAGACATCTTAATCACATTTATTCTTCCTATCCATGAACAGTGAATATTCTTCCATTTATTTAAGTCTCCTCTGTTTTCCTTTAACAGTGTTGTGTAGTTTTCTGTGTATAAGTCATTTACATCTTTATTTAAATTTATTCCTAGGTATTTGATTCTTTTAGTTACTATTGTAAATGGTATTTTTTTTCTTGATTTCCTCCTCAGATTGCTCATTATTGGTGCAAAGTAATGCTACTGAATTTTTGAGCATTGATCTTATAGTCAGCAACTTTACAGAGCTCATTTATAAGTTCTAGAAGCTTTGTTGTAGATATTTCAGGGCTTTCTATGTATAGGATCATGTTGTCTGCAAATAGTGATATTTTTACTTCTTTCTTTCCATCTTGGATGCCTTTTATCTCTTTTACTTGCCTCAGTACATAAGCAATTACTTCTAAGGCAATGTTAAATAGGAGCAGTGATAGTGGGCATCCTTGTCTTGTTCCCCATCTTAGAGGAAAATATTTTAGGATTTCAATATTGTATATGATGTTAGCTGTGGGATGTTCATATATACCCATTATCATGTTCCAAAACTTTCCTTCTATTCCTACATTTTGCAGTGTTTTAATCAGGAAAGGGAGCTGTATTTTGTTGAATGCTTTTTTGCATCTGTAGAAATGATCATGTTTTTTTTTTTTTATTTTGATCTGTTTATGTGGTATATTAAATTGACTGATTTTCTTATGTTGAACCATCTTTGCACACCTGGCGTGAAATCTACTTGGTCATGGTGTATAATTCATTTGATGTGTTGATAAATATGATTAGCAAGAATTTTGTTGAGAATTTTAGCATTTAGGTTCATTAGAGAGATTTGTTTTTAATATTCCTTTCTTGTGGCGTTTTTATTTAGCTTTGGTACTAGGGTAATGTAGGCATCAAAGAATGAGTTAGGCAATGATGCTTCCAGTTATATTTTTTGGAAGAGTTTAAGCAGGATTGGTGTTAATGCTTTCTGGAATGTTTGGTAGAATTCACTTGTGAAGCTATCTGGTCCCAGGATCTTTTTAGTTGGGAGGTTTTTGATGACTGATGCTGTCTCTTTAATTGTAATTGGTCTGTTGTATCCATCAATTTCTTCTTTTGTCAATGTAGGCTGCTTGTGAGATTCTAGGAATTTGACCATTTCCTCTAAATTATCCTTCTTGTTTGCATATAATTTTTCATAATATCCTCTCATATTCTTTATTTCTCGGGGGTCAGTGGTGATATCTCCTTCCTCATTACTTGCTTTGTTTATTTGCATCTTCTTTTTTTTTTTCTTTGTTCATCTACGGGTTTGTCAATTTATTTATTTTCTCAAAAAAACAAGCTTTTGATTTTATTTTTTCTACTACCTTCATTTTTTCTATTTCATTTAGTTCTGCTCTAATCTTACTTAATTCCTTCTTTCTATTTCCCTTGGGGTTATTTCATTGTTCTTTTTCTAATTCCTCCAGATGTGCAGTGATGTCTTCAATTTTAGCTCTTACTCCTTTTTTGATATATGCATTTATGGCTTTGAATTTCCCTCTCAGTACAGTTTTTACTGCATCCCATAGGTTTTGATAAGTTGTGTTGACATTTTCATTCATTTCAAGGTAGTTACTGATTTCTCTTAAATTTCTTCCTTGACCTACTGCTTTTCTATGAGTGTGTTTTTTAATTTCCATATCTTTGTGCCTAATTTAGTTCTCTGTCCGTTACTGATTTCCAGCTTCATTCCATTGTCATCAGAGATTTTACTTTGTATAATCTCAATATTTTTTAATTTATTTAGAATTTTTCTGTGGACTGGCATGTGCTCTATTTGGAGTATGATCCATGTGCACTTGAGAAGAATGTGTATCCAACTGTATTTGGGTGTAGTGTTCTGTGTATGTCTATTAGATCTAGATTCTCTAATGTAGTGTTCAAAGTCTTTGTTTCTTTATTGATGCTCTGTTGAGATACTTTTTCTGATGTTGATTTTATGTATTAAAGTCCTCAACTATAATTGTAGAGGCATCTATTTCTCCACTTAGTTTTTCCAGTGTTGCCTCGTGGATTTTGAGGCACTCTTGTTAGGTGCATAAATGTTTATCATTTTTATTTCTTCTTGAAAGATTACCTCTTTTACGAACATATAGTAGTCATCTTTGTCTCTTACAATAATTTTGCCTTTAAAGTCTACTTTGTGTGATATTAGTATAGATATTCCTGCACTTCTTTGGTTATTGATTGTTTGTAAGATTGTTTTCTCAACCATTCTCTTTTAGTTCTTGGCATGGCTGGTCTTATAAGCCCTATTAATGTGGGACAGGAGGGCTAGGCGAATGCCTCCTTACACAGTTAAGAGTAGCAAAACACCAATGATCACCACATGGAATTTACTAGAGAAGAAATGATTTAAAATGTACATTAATTTGATCCAAGTATAAACTTTTGGGCTGAGAAATAGATTAAATTGGTCAGACAAACCAGTAAGGTTTTCTAATAGATTTTTCATTTTCCTTTTTAAAACTTATTTCAGGCATTGCTAGCCTCTAGTCCCTACTTTAGGCCCTGCATCTTGCCCAAGACTTTTTTGTGCAATTACTCAATCTTGCTGACTCAACATATCTTGCTTGCACTGACTCAACGTATCTTGTCAGAGATGTCTTATACTATATATAGTCTCAAAGACTCACCTCACAGGTTCAACAGGAATTTGCGCAATACTTAATCTCGCAGACTCAACGTATTTTGCTCACACTACCTCAACATCTCTTGTCCGAGATGTCTTATATTTAGTCTCTGCTTCCTTCAGGTCTGGTAATGGGGAGAGACACTCAACTTTTCCTACCCTGAAGGCCACCATAAAACTTTGTTGGGACGTCCTGCCAGTCGGAGAAGGATTTCGAGGGTGTCTCCTCATTACTGAGATCCCGGGATCCTGGATGAACCCACAACTGAGTGGGATCACATATTTAAAATTTTGAAGACAGAGAGTTGGAACAGAGGTAACAGTAATTATCTACATACACTCGACTGTGTTTGGCTCCAAGAATATGCTCTCATTTTTCTGGTTCAAAGTGCAATGGCCCACCCTGAAAGGATTAGGTGGGGTAAAGCCTCCCTCATGCCAGATAATAGAATTATTTGCATGTGTACTTATGTTTTGGTTCTCCTTACGCCATTTCAAATCGAATGGCCGGCCTTTTTCATGAGCAGAGCCTACAGGACTCCAATCATTTCATGGTTCTGAGCCATGACACACAGTCCATGGAGATACAGGACTGTTAGCGTACACATAAGGAATTTGGTACATGGGAATCCCTACAGGAATATGAATTTTATTTTGAGAAATATTGCCTTTAAATCCTTGTGCTGCAAGTGCATATTTGGAATGGTGATTACGGGTACGATTTTTTCCAATACTTAACCATAATCAATAATGCATTTTCAAACAAAGATCTTCTCCAAAACATATGGGCATGCCTTCCACTCCTGTAGAGTAATTATTAATCAATTTTCCTACCTCCTTAGGCTTTTAGAGGAAGGTGAGAATCAGTGGACCCAGGAAAATGAAAAGACTGATTAATATAAACAGGGTAAGATTTGTTCCCCCAAGTCAACAATTCTAAAAGAGGTGAATTAATAATATAAGCCTAATATGTATAATTATGTGAAGGTGCACTACTTACTGTTGTGGTTGACAAGGTAAGCATAGCAAAGAATAACTATTTAGTGTGACATTCTGCCTTTTAGAAGTTTCCATTTTTTCTGTTTTTTTGTGTTAGCTTCTTTGGCTTGTTCATGTTTTAGGTTTCAGACATCCGGATGGGACCCAAAGCTGGTCTCCTTTATGTATAATGATAAGAGCAAAACCTCGACCCTATATCCTACTTAACTTTTACCTTCTCTCATTGATTATTATCTTTATTCTTCCACTAAACTAGTTGTCTAATACACTGATATATTTGGCTTATTGTTGGTTAGAGTTTTGGATAGATATAAAATAAATGTTAATATATATATATTTAGTTTAATAAACTTATACTGACAATTAGGGTGAGAAACATAAATAACATAACTAATTAAAAGTTTAAGTCAATATTGAACAATGTTACAAAATGACAGATAAATAGAGCAGTTTTATATATATATACTTACCAATATTTAGCTTTTAGGTGGGAAATGTTGAATTGTTGAAGTAGCAACTGACACTAGAGTTTTGGTTAACTGTGTTCAGGATTAATAAATTTGATAGTATAGATGCCAACCTGTGAGTGTTCTGCTAATTCCTGAGGAAGGGGCCAGCCTCCTCAGGAAGGAACACAACACTCTTTGGTCTGTACATTTTAAGGTTTATGCATCAGTCCCTGGGATAGTGGCCAGCTCCCCCAGGGAGGAATACAACACCCGTTGAAATGCACTTTATCTTTTTAAATTTGTTATCAAATATCCTTATTGTGCTTATTATTTTAATTTTTAATATGCTTCCTGAAATGTGAAAAGTCTTAACTAGTAAGGCATTGGTTTGTTGATTAACAAAGTTTTCTGTATGATGCTTTACTTTTAGGCTTGAACAATACTTACCAAACTTTTTCTTAAGATATTTAGTTTTAGGACAGTTTAAATTCAAAACCAGAGGTTTATATATATACTTAATAAAACACCTCTATGGGTAATATATAGATTGTTAAATCACTTAAGTATGCAATGTATTCTATTGAAGTTTTGATTAGTGTTTAAGTATATTATACATAATTCATAACTATAGTAGATTATACAACAGCAGACATCCAATGAATAAACTTTTATTTCTTAAGTGTTTAAGATTCTTAGTAGTAATGACTTTAATTTCTTTATTTTGTATAGTTTGAGGCATAGGTAAAAACAAATTAGCATTTCCTACTTGGGCTGTGGGGTAATACATTAACTTGTAATTTTAATACTGGCATTGATTCTGTTAATATTACAATTAGAATTGGGGCTGTTGCTCACAATGTTGAATATAAACTTGATTTATTGTTGGCTGCTTTATAGAAAAGGGAATGTGGGCATTTTGGACACACATGCGTTGGTATTGATTTATTATAGCCACTAGATGGAGCGCTCACACCAGTTTTGGCTCAGCAAACTTTTTTCATAATACCTGGTTTTCCACATTTAAAGCAAATTAAATTATTAATTATATGACTACGTCCCATTATAGCAGCTGCAAAAAAGGTCATGTTATATGTATTAGACCCAAGGTCTTAGCATGCCTTTATATAATCCTGTACAGTACCTCCATTTGCCTTTATTGGATGTAAAGCCTTGTTACACTCACTGTTAGCATTAGCAAAAGCCAACATCTGAATAAGCATTTCTTTTAGATCAGATTGAGTTACTGTCTTGTTGACCACATTTGCCAGCCTCGCTACAAATTCAGCATAGGGTTCAGTATTTCCTTGAACAATTTTTAAAAATGATTGTACAGCCTGTCCAAGGGTGGAGATTCATCACCAGGTGGCTAGGCAGCACAATTGAACTTGTACAATGGCAATATCATCATATTGAGCTTGGTGAGGAACCCCAGCCCATTGACCTATTCCTAATATTTGTTCAATGGTAATAGGCACTGGTTCAAAAGACAATAAATCATCTTTTGGAGCAGACGGCTTAACGACTGCTGGAAAAGTTCCAAAACCTCCCTTTTTCTTTCTTTTCTTTTTATTAAACATGAGTTTATCTGTTTTTGCCCGTTAATTAATTTTTTCATATATATTTTCATTAAAATCACCATTAGCTTGTTCTGCTACAGTTTTAACAATAGCAGTATCCATTTTAATATCTTCATTTTCATTTGACTGTTATGGTTCAAGAGCAACAGAAATAAGACTACACAAAGACTATACTTGAAGAGGAGCTGTTTCCCCTTTTTGATAAGCTTGCCGCAATGATTTTATTACTAGTTTTCATTGTTTCAAATTTAACACATTCCGCCTTTGCGGCTAAAATCAATAACAATGTTTTTGTACAAGAGAAAAGAGTTCTAGTAACTCGTGGGTCATCACAGATACACCTGTATTTTTTAACAGGGTCTTTAAAACCTCAGAATATTCCTCAAACTGAGTCGACTGATTTCCCATTACCCTGACTATTAAGATTATTTAACTCACCACATAAGATTTAAGGACCGTCCGACCCAGCAACAACAGTCCTTAGTTCCACAGCACTGATCCAGAGAAAAAGACAATGAGAAAAGACTAGTCGAGCCCCATGTTGGGCGCCATATGTTGTTGTCATGGTGCGGCACAAAAGAAGAGTCAGACAAGTTGATGCATATGAATAAGAGGGCTGCAGCTCACTCAGGCAAAAAACAGCGTAGAGATCACTGTGACCCTTTCTTTTATTTAGCTTAAAACAATGCATAAATTCTTCCCCCCTAACCTTACTCTCCCACTATGTTTTTCTTACTACAGCAAGAACACTGCCTTCTCTGGCCGTCTACCAAGGGGCATAAGTATAAACATTGTTTCTAGCCCTAAATGCCTTATTCTATCTAATATCTCAGCTTGGTGCATGAGAGCACTACCTGTTCCTGTATTACTAGATAGTTTTTCTTAGGAATTTATATAGTAACTTCCTAATGGTGGGTTCATCCCACTCTGCTTCCTTCTATTGACATCTGCAGTATGCAGAGACCTTGGAGACATTTACTAATGTGTCTCTGCCAGCAAGCATGCTTGTTGAATGCTTAACCCTTTATGCTCTGACTCTCAGCAGCTTCTCCAACAAGTTTCCAATATTAAAAAATATAACGTTACTTATGAAAAGCATTTTTTGTAAGCCTATGCAAGTATTGTGTTTATACCTCAAATTCAAGTTAGTTGCTTTGATTTATATTCTAAAGAAAATTTCATGAGTAATACAAATTAGTTATTTCCTTAGTTGTAAACATATGAGATAAGTAATGGCATTGATTTTAAAGTGCCTTTTTGTATTTTTCCCCTATGTTCTCTGTATTGTACTAACCAACCACCAAATCATTGAGGTGCTCTAAGGCAAAGAAAAAGAAGAAAAAGAAATAGAAACAGAAGGAAAGAAAGGAAGGAAGGAGGGAGGGAGGGAGGGAGGGAGGACTGAAGGATTGAAGGAAAGAAAAAACTTGATAATGTGTTAATATTTTTTGTTGATCAAATCACAGGGAAACATGGACTGCAACTGAATGTAACATAGATTAGATTATTGGCTTAAGTATTACTAAATTGGTAGAATTTCACAGCAAATATCAGATCATTCCTTGTTCAAGTCCATATGCCACCTATGTTACTGAATAAATTTTTGATCTAATAATCAGTCAGTCAGTAATTGTAATTAAAATTTTCAAGTAATTTTTTTCCAAACTTAATTGAAAACTGTTGTGTGAAACTTGTCTATTCATGGAAGTAACAGAATTATATGTGAGCATTTAAAGTAAATTTGAGATGAAATTTTAAGCATATTTTCCTTGCAAAAACAATAATTTATTATTTTAGGAAATGGAATAGTTTGAGATTTTAAAACTTCTATTAGTTTTCTTGTATCTTCTTCTTCCACATGAATACACTGTTTGGAAATTAAAAGATGCAAATTTTTTTAATGCTTTTAAGAATTTGCTGAAAAAATTGATTGATATGGTGTATCTTTTACTAAGATGTGTCTTGGCCCAACATGACTTTTATTTATTTAGGGTATTTCTTTTTCAGTGTCTGAACATTGAAGGTATTTCTGTCATAAATATAAAGAATCTTATAAACTTGTTAAAACTTATTCTGCATACTCTTATTTGCATATCTTTTTATCCTGAAAATCTGAAGGTTAATTCAAACTGACATGTTTTAGAAGATTCAGGAAAAAAGAACACTGCTTTTAATACCAGGCTTTTGTATTTCCTGAAGATTTAGGTGAGAAATAAGAGAATGTAAATCAGGACTGACAAACTTTTGGAAATTCATTTCAACAAAATATAACATCTAAAAAAAGTTTCAGAATTTCTGTTTGAAGTGATGTAATCTTTGGGTAATGTATGTTGATGACAGTGCAATGTTGTGAATGTGATTTACCAGTAAATTGTAAAATGCAAAATTTGTAGTTGCATTTATTTTTCTACAATAAAAAATTAATATATATAAATATTAGTTTTCTTTTCAGTATTTATAAAAATAAATTATCCTTGCTCTATTAACTAAATTAACTGGGCATCCCTTAGGGATATGGGAGAAAAATAATTGAGACATTCACTTTAAGGTACATGTTAAGTAAAACTCTCTGAGTATGTTTCTTATAATGAGAAATCATTTTATAGATGAGAGACTAAATTACAGGTCATAACTTGTGTTACAAACATGATATTCCTAATTGCTTTGTAATAGCATTATCAGCGAAAGATTTTTAGCATCCATTATTTTATGTCAAATGAACACAGATCTCCATTTGTTTGAAAAGGGGAATAGCAAATTTCTGATAGTAAATCCTAGGACCATATCCACACCCCATTTTTGTGCTTTGGAATATCAAGAGACCTAGTGCACATGGGTCCCTTAGTGTTAATATTTGGAGTAAATTTTAAGTCAATGGATGTGTTAATTTGCTGTCAAGTTAAAAGCATGGAGAGCAGGAGAGTACTTGGAAAAGGAATAAGAAAACCTGGATCCCCTGACACATAACCTGGTATTTGGAGAACAGAGAATTAATAAGAAAAACTTTCATTCTGTCCAGACCAGTGTCCCACAGGGAAATGATTTTTCAGGGGTTGGAGCAACAAGAGGGAAAGTTGCCTAATAAGCAGATATAGGGAAGCTGTAAATACCTCCTCTGCTGTGCTCAGTTATATTGTGTACCCTCAGACTGGACAGCATATGGTTATTTTGGAGGTCCTAAGTCTTTTTTGGGGATTGATACCTGACTCTCTCCTGCTGTCTTATGTGGAGACAGAGCTTCATTTTCCACCACCAACCACCCAGGCAAGGATTATTGAATGCACATTTACCAACTCTAGTACTAATTATAGGTTCAAATAGAAGGACAGCAGAGCCATGTGTAGGGATAACACAACTGAGTCCAACTCTCTCACTCTGGGGAGCATAAATTCCAAGTAGGTCCCACTGGCTAGGTACCAAACTCCTAAGATGTATGCCCTAACTATAGTGTCTGGATGTCTCCAGAACCTTTAAGAGCCCTGCTATTTGGGAGAGTATATACTTTAGCTGTCAATGACATCCTGCTGAGACTTGCATAAGCGTAACCTCTGGAATGACCTCCAGACTAACTGTGAAGTCTCAGCCATATAAAATCATTTGCCTTTAGCTTTTCCCCCTTTTGTTCAAGGTTTTTTCCAGTTGTATTGCTCATTGGTGCTTGATAGCAATCCCTCAGAGCCAGGGAGGCTCATCCCTGGGAGTCATGTTGTTTTTCAAATTTAGAAAGTTCTGCTTCCATCAAGTCAATAGATCACTTTTTATACTTATTGCCATCTTTCTTTCACATCCATTTTCCCTATTGTAACATTTGGCCTTTTGTGGTTAGTTCTATTTTTAAAATTGCATCACTTTCTGCTATCATTTGGAAGGCATTTTTCTTTCCATTGAACCACAGGTTGCCTTTATTCTTTTCATAATCCAGAGCAGTTTCCAGTCTGTGCTTGCTGGAAGGGATCCAGAGGAACTGAAATAGGGCTGTTGAATAGTGTCTCAGATATGCATAAATAATGTAACATTTGAGAGTCACAAAAAACTGCACTTCAGCTCATCACCAGTGATAAGCAATTCTTTACAAACAGTATGGAGGGTTGCTGAGGTTTTTATGTGTATTGATTAAATCTGTTAAGTGTTTTAGGAGGTTGAATGCCATAATGCCTATTATATAGGTGAAAAAATTTTTAATTTTTATGATTTTTAAAAAATTTTTATACCTAAAGAAGCTTTAGATTACATAAATGTTACATCAAAAATATAGGGCATTCCCATATACCCCACCAACTTCCCCTTCCATACCTTTCCCCATTAACAACATCTTTCATTAGTGTGGTAATTTTATCACAATTGATGAACACATATTGAGGGTTGCTACTAACCATAGACTATAGTTTACATTATAATTTTCACTTTACCCTGCATAATTTTATATGTATTGACAAGATGTGTAATGGCCTGTATCTGTCATTGCAATGTCATGCAGGACAATTCCAATGTCCCAAAAATTCCCCACTGTTACATCTATTCTTCTCTCTCCCTCCCCTCAGAATCTCTGGTAGCCACTGTCTTTATATCAATGATACAAGTTCTTCCATTGTTAGAATACTAATAAGTCTACTTTAGTCCACAGTTGCATTTGCCCCTTATGTTTATGCATTCCAGAATCAGGGATTTGGGGATGGAGATGCCCATTCTGTTTCTGATTGAGAGGGGCTTAGATGCCATGTGACAGATGGATGAAACTGTTTTTCTTGCAGTTGTAGATACTCTCTCTCTCTCTTTTTTAATGTGCATTGTCCATTATCATCCTTTTGTTAGATGTCCTGTGTGGTTCCATTGAACTGGAGAGTAGGTGTTCTTGTGATACTGAGATTCAGGGCTCAAACAGCATATGAACAGGCCAAATATTTAAGTCCCTGAGACATATATTTAACAAGTATAGTGCTAATTATAGGTTCAAATAAAAAGGTTAGAAGAGCTATTTGTAGAGCAATTTAAAAAGAGCCTAACTCTGATACATTGGGGAGCATAAATTCCAAAGAGAGGTGGACTAACAGGGTACTGATTTCCTGAGCTTGTCTTCCTTGCTTATAGTGTCTAGAGATCTCTAGAGCACTCAGGAGCCTTGCTCTTTAAGTCACTGTTTAGTATGGCAGTCAATGAGATCTTTCCGAGACTTGTATAAGGTAACCTCTGGAATGACCTTGCAACTCACTTTGAAATCTCTTAGACATAAAAATACATTTGTATTTAATACTTCTTCCTTTTGGTGAAGGTTTTTTTCCAAATGCATGCTAGTGGGCACTTGGTAAAAATCTCTCTGTGCCAGGGAGACTCATACCCAGAAATCATGCCCCATGCTGGGGGAAGGTAGTGTGTTTGTCTGCTGAGTTTGGCTTAGAGAGATGCCACAATTGAGCAACCCAGAGGCTTTCAGGAGGTAACTGTTAGACAAAATATAATACCAGGCAAAATTTCAATTACATAAGAAAATTATCATAAGTGAAAACATCAACATCAAGATCCTGGCCTAACAGTCTGTCCTCCTTTGCTAAGCACTTCCCACATTCTCAGGAGATTCTGGCTGCTCTATTAGTATATGTAGCAGGACATCCCAGGATGGAAATTCAATGTTCTTTCAGTTATTGTGTGGGTCTTCACCCACCAAGAAAACACCCCATGATCACTTAAACTTCTTCATTCCCCAGGTGCACCCCACCCGCACACATCCCCACAACCCTGACAGCCAGCACCAGTGATCATTACCTGCCTTAGTTATGACCCTTCTGTGATGCAAAATCTCCCCAAAATCAAAGCCAATAAATAAAAAAAGAATAAGAAAATAAATAATATTAATAAAAATAGCAAAAAAAATACAAAATAAAAAATTATTAAAATAATAATTAAATGAAATAAAATATTTTTCATTGCATATTTTATCACCATAAGAAATATTATCTTTTTATGTACAGAAACATTTTCTTCTGTACATTCCCACAGTGTATCTTTTTTTCAATTTATCTTCAAAGAAGCTTTAAGTTACAGAAAAGTCACTTAGAAACTATAGGGGATTCCCAAATTACCAACCCCTCTCCATCTTCCACTCTCCCCTAGTAATAATATTTTACAAATATATGGTACATTTGTTACAGTTGATGTACAAACATTAAACATAGCTATGAACAATGGTGAACAGTTTAGATTATTGTTTACATTTTGCATCAAACAGTTTCATAGGTTTATATAAACTTTAAAATAGCCTGTATCCTTCATTGCAAGACCATGGAGAACACTTTTATTGCCCTAAAAGTGCCCTATGTTTCATCTATTTTCTTCCCTTCCCCCCTCCCTCTTGGAACTTATGGTAAACAATAAATTTCAATTTTGAAGAATGCAGCTAAGAGTTGCAAGCAATAATATTGAGGGTTTGACATATCTGTCAGTTTTATTTTATTATGTTCCCAAGAGATTCTTGCTGCTTCGATTGAGAATGCAACCAGACCCCCCAGATGGGAGTTTAATATTTTATTATTATGTGATTGAAAGTTTTAAATTTCAAAGTTTATCAACACATATATGGCATATTTTAGATTCAAAATCAGGTATATCTGATTAAAAACTTTTGCACTTAATATAATTTAAAATGACATCATATATTTCTCATGAAAAATTACCAATATTTTTGTACTTGTAATATATTTTCAATAGTGAAATGTTTGTTTATTCCCTTTGATCATTATAATCTTGGAGTGTTCTGTCCATAAAGTGTCTTGTCACTATAAAAAGATATCACTGCCTTTGTCATTTAGATTAATTGCCTTTTGTTCATTTATTAGTTTTTCTGGGCTTCAAGGGGATATAACTTGTCTTTGAATGCTGTCAGAATGAAGAATGTTTTCATCACAGTCTCTCTGGGAATACCTGAGTTTATATCTTTCCTTTCACTTGAAGTCCTTTAATTCCTTCCTCTCTTATTACTGAGAGTATTTTTCTGTTTCTTTCAACACAGTACAGAAAGTGACCATAGCAAAACTGAGCACCATGTTTACATGTGCAATGGGTACTTGTCAACTGGAATTTCAGAGCATCATTTCTTAGTATTTGGGGAATAGAAAAACTGATGCTGTCAGCTTGGATTGTATTTTGCAGGAATCTGTCCTGCAAAGTCTTGTGGAGATCTGGCTAGCAGAGTCCATAACGGCACAGTGAATTATTCTGAACACTGAGGTTGAGAGAGATGAGGGGGAGAAAAGCTAAAGGAGCTCTCCTCCTTTGCTGATTCCCGTCATGGTTTTTATTCTCGTTTTCACAAGCACAAGGTCATTGTGTAAGCGCAGGGGCAGGAGATAATTGAGAGGTGGAAAGTCCTAACTAACACAGTAAAGCAAGAATGTTCTTACTGTTTTCAGCAGGAACTGATAGCAGCAGTTTTCTGCTTGCACAGTAAAGCAGGCCCTAAACTCTTTCAAAGATATCTTAACCAAAGTACTGTGACATCTCTCCCTTTTGTTTCTTTGTTTTAGATGTCCAGCAGGAGAAAATGGGTGGATGAGGCAGTAAACAAGGTGATGAATTTTTGTTCAGCTTGACTAGCTTGAGGAAGGACCTGATAGATTAACCTAAGTATTCACAATAAAACAAGAAGCATGATTATTCTGATGAGAGATATTACCCAGATTCTTATATTTAGACTATGAAACTAATTAGATGGATTTAACCATTGCAAATTATCATTGAGTGTTTGAAACATGTTTTGTTGTATAAGAAGTTGTATTTGTGATAGTTGATGTTTCAGACATTGCTGGAGAGTGAACACCTCTCCCTGTAAATGGGAGGAAAAGGCCCCTTGTGAGTGAGTTTTTACTTGCCCCTAGGAAAATTGAGAAGTGTTCCAAGGTAAAGGACTGACACAAATTTTCACATGTTCCCAATCACAATGCAAATCTTGTCTGGTAAGCAGAGCTTGTTGTTTTTTGCCTATCCAAAGTATAGATGCTTCTAATGCATCAAGTTTGGTAAGAATATTATTATTGATATGAGTTTGTGTTAAAAGTTCATCGGTAACATTTGTAGAGAGTGGGGCATCAGGATCCCACCATGTGACTAGATTAAAGATGGGGGGATTTAGGATGTGAGTCCAATAGTGATGTACATTAGCTGAAGTTAGTGTGAGTTGTTCTAATAAGAAGAAAAAAAGGAGGACTCTTAGTACCTGTGTGGAATTTGATGCTACCATAGCCAAATATGCAAGAAACTTTTTTCAGGGGAGGGTGGCACCCCAGTGCAAGAGAGCACCTCTGTAGCCTTTTGATTTAATTGTTTAAGACTTTCCCAACATACTCTCTGAGCTTGGACAGTGTTATAACATGGCTGTTTCTGGGAGTTGCTTTGTTCCTCCATCATCGTTTTCTCCATCTGTGGTATTGGGTTGGATGGGTGACTTTTCCAGCTCATGGTAGAGTTTCATGTTCTTTGCTGGCAGCCACTGGGGGCCTGTTGGTGTAAGCACACAAGCATACCCTCGCCCCCACTTTATTAGGTCACTGGGTCCTTTCCAAGATCCATCTCCTAACATTTCCTTGTACAGAATTTTTGCTTGTGTTTGACAACACTCCTGAAGAGAGGGAAGAAATATTTCTTAGCTGCTGAGAGGCTGTCTTGATCACAATTTAAACATTTAAATTATATGGTGCTAGGGTTATTGTATTTCTAGGGGAGGTATCCATACTCCCCCTTTTTTGTTTTTAATGAAAGTTTTGAGAATTTGGTGAGTTTTTTCAAAGATGACTTGTTTTTCAGGGTTGTAAGGGATACCAGTGCTGTGTATGATATTTCATTGTTGTGTGAAAGTTTTAAATGCCAGAGAGCAGTACCCAGGACCATTGTCTGTCTTTAGAGTGTTAGGTTTGTTCATATGATTAATGGATTCTAGTAGGTGGGTTTTAATGTGTTTAGTGTTTTCCCCAGATAAAGGGGTGGCATGAATGAAACCTGAAAATGTGTCACAGGATACATGTAGATAACGCATAAGCCTGAAAGGTGGGTAATGAGTAACATCAGTTTGTTAAATTTGATTGGGTACAAGACCTCCTTGGGCGAGCGCTGTAAAAGTCCATTGTTGGGTTTTTTTTTTACAGAAAGGGAAATGTGGGCTGAATTGTCTTGCCTAAGGAGATACTAAAGAAAGCCTTAGCAAATTTTAAAACAAAGTGATAGTGACATAACAGGATATTAATTTCTTGCAACAAACTAACAATATTTGGGACTACTGCATACAACAGGGGTGTTGCTTTATTTTATGATAATTTACTGTTATGCACCAGCTCTGGCAGCCCCCAATGGTTGTTTCTGTGACACATATTTTTTAAAAATAATTAAAACCATGATCAACAATATTATACTTTTATCTAATATTATTTTGAAACATTGTTAAATTTCCAGGAATTTTATGCATTTTTTCAGTATTTATGTGAAACTTTCACTCATAAACTTTAACAGAGGGCTAAAGAATCTTTTTAAGTTTTATAACACTTTCTAAACACTTTTCATTCAACTTATAACATATTAAATGAACTCAATTATTTTATTACTTTACTTTTTTTCAAGGTGAAAAAATAAATCTTTTGCACTAATTTGAAATAAAAAGCCACTTTTCGGGATTTGACTTTCAGAAAGCATGTTTGAACATTATGTTCTTCTAAAAGTGATAAGAC
>JAQZBX010028909.1:0-27574 GCA_029593785.1 Cabassous unicinctus
AAAAAAAAAACCCCATTAGGATTTTTATTGCATTTGCATTGGCTTTATCTTTATCAGTAATAAAGCTGATAGACTCTGGTGACTGTCTTTCCATCCATTCAAAATTCGGAGGAGAAAAGAGGTGTTTTTTACTGACCTGCCAAAATCCCAGTGGGAGGGTTGTGTGGGGAGGAGGAAGGTGTCTGGATGCTAGCTTTTGCTGATTCTGAGGATTTTATTTGCATCTAAGATTGTTTAGCAAGAAGCAGAGCATCTTAACATTGCCCATTTGGCTGTAGCAAAAAATGGAAAAATGCTGTTTTCTATTATCAAATTATTTTTGCAACAGACATTCCTATATTTCATTACCAAGTATGATAAGCAGCATCTCCCCAACTCCAAGTTACATTCTTTGTTTGCATCTAATCATGCTCTGACTCCCGCCATACTCAAGCCTTGCTCCAGAGATCCAGGAAGGAGGTGGGGGGTCAGTGATGGGAAGAGGCTCAGGGTTGAGGTAAGGAGGTCTATGGTTCTTTTTTCCCTGGCAATAAGAATCACCAGAAAGTTTAGTGGTTTGTTCTTAAAGACATGGTGAAATGAAGACTCTTAATTAAAAAGTCAAAACAGCTCTGTGAGAACTGTCACCTGTCTTTAAGCACAAGCTGGCTGGGCCACCTTTCCCTCATTATAGGGCAGACCTGTCACTTGGACCTAAAGCCACATGAAGACTCCTTTACAAAATCTTGGTGCCTGGGGTGATATCTACACTTGACATTTCCTAGGAATGGTGTTAAAAATGATTTGGGGGCAAAATGGACCAAATGTTCACAGACTGTGACAAGGCTCCAGACCCCATGGCAAGTACTATGATATGTACTAAGGTGACCATAACTTATGCCTTGCATATTTATTACAGTGCCCATTGAGGTCCATTTCTTCAGTGACTTCTGTTGAATTTCCGTACAGCTTGTAGAATTATGAGAATTCTCATTTGAGTGCTTAACTACAGCCTCATTACAAAAGTGTTCGGGTTTTGCATCTCTACTTCTTTGAAATTATTTAAATATCTAGCCATGGAGAAAATCAAATATCTCTTAATGAGGCAATCTGTGCAGTCTCCTAAGCAGGGACTTCTGTTCAATGTTAAGTACTTTCTAATTGCAAATTATATGAAAAGTTCTCTGAACAAATTGCTGGCCTGATGGTAGATGTCAGCTTTAAGTTCCCTAAAATGAAAAAGTTGTCTAATCTGGTCCAAGGCTAAGTGCACTGCACACTTTTACAACACAAGGGATAGCAACCTATTCTATATGCAAAAAGAAAAAACAGGGAAATATGAGCTGACAAAAGAACATCCACAAAAGGGGGATGAGCAGAGTGAAATCCATCAGAACCTCAGAGGAAGGAGCTGTGCTGCATGTCATACTTTATAAATGTTAACTAGCACTTGCTCTGAGAGTATGAATCAAGTATGATTTAGAGAGACACTGGGCGGAAAATGGACAGAAAAGTTACCTTAGTCTGACATTCTTCATATCCTATTTAGCAAGTGACTTATTATCAAACTTTGTTCCTCCCGTGACTTGGTTTCCATATGCCTGGTTGGTTTGTTCTTTCTCATAGACCCAACCTAGCTCTTAACCTTAGCCTATGATCTTGCACTCAGGTACCAAAGGATAGGGAGTGGATGATCCCAGCAAATAATACCAAGTCAGTTCCAGAAAAATAGTTCAGAGAAAGGTCTTGTGAAATAGGGTGTGTAGAGGAATCTTCTTTATATGAGAGAAGTAGCATGCATAGGGTGGTTGTTGGCTACCCCTACCTTCAAAAGACAAATGCATAATGGGGCTATCAAAGGACAGTGCTGAATCTAACCCCTTCTTTAAGTGGGGGTCGGGGAGGTGGGACATCTGTAAAGAGGAGAGAAACGATTATACAGTCTAAACCTGTTCTCTGTCCCTTCTCTCCTTTCAGAGCTGTATGATGGTGGCCTTCAAGGGTGTGTCCACAGAGGGTTTCATTGGGGGCGGGGGGTTTCAAAGGGAAGGAAGCAAGGGGGGATTAGACCAATTAAGGAAAGAATCTTGATGAGATACTTGAAGATGTTTCTCATTATAGCACATCCAGCATTAGCGAGTCAACAGGGACTTAGGCCGGAAGTGCTAGTCAGGAATCAGCTGTGTAGGTTTGACTAGCTATATACCTGTGTCAATCCCCTTAGGAATGGGATATAGATCTGGCCAAGGAAAGAGAATCTATCCCATATGAAGCTGGAATGCCAGTACATGAGAGCTCCCAACTTATGGAAACTCTTTGAATTCTGTCCTTCCCACCCCTGCTAAGACTGTGTCCCAGGAAAACAGAGAGGTGCAAAGGTATTGACTCCAGACAGTTAACAAGTCAACCAGTGTTTCTGCATTACTCACTCTTAGTCAACAGATATTCACTAAGCATCCACTGTGAGCAGAAACAAGACCACGGGCAGTTGGCTTGTGTCATTCTTTGATGTGCCCACCCTCTTCAACTCTGCTACTTCCAACATCTATGTCATGTTCTTATAGCTCCTGACAATGTAACTGGGTTGGATATTAACAAAGAAGGCCAGAATGAGCTCAAGGGCATTGCATTATTGCTGGAATAGTGCTCCCATTAATAAAAGTGGGCATTGTGCAATGCCATTCACATATTACTGTACATGAGATGATGCAATGTAATGCTGGCCTTCAATTCACCCAGAGCTTATTGGGAGAAATGAGACTGGGCATTCCAAATCCCTCTATTCTTACTACTTGGAACCATAAAATATTAGAACTGGAAGGAACTTTAGAGACTATCTCATCCAACCTCCTTTGTTTTACAAGTGTGGAATCTAAGTCTTATGTTATTCTCTGTGGAATCTACCAATTGGGACCTGGCCAAAGATCCTGTTGCTACTCACAAATGCGACGTTTGAAAACAGATTGGCTCCTGTACCAACTGGTACCACCCTTGGTACTGGAAGACTAGGAATCTAGAATAGTTCCAAGCCATCTAATGTGCTTTATATAAATTATTACTATCCTGGTTCCAAAAATTCTCTCCCTGGAGGTACAGGGATGTAGGATAAAGGTAGGGGAAATAAAAATAATTCTTGTCTTTTTATAATTTTGTCTGATTCACTGCTGCTGCAAGGTAAGCTCTCTAATCTTAGATCTCAGATCTCCAGGGCATGGGCCCAGCCGTCTTTGTTTGATAGAGCTATGAAGATTGGCCGGCCTTGGTAACAATCTCAAAGGCATGTTTGTGTTGGATCATTTAAAAAATGACATGGTCCCCATTGGAGTTTGCACCTGTGTGTTTGTTTACCTTCTGCCATATCTCCTTAATAGGGAAGGCAGGTAGGGATTGTCTGCTGTTTAGAATGAATTCAGTTGACAAAGTCTAGGCAGCATCAAAACGTGGATGATGTAGGTCACGAGCCACTGTTTGCCTGAATTATTTGTGTAATTGAAGGATAGGTTACAAGAAGCTTTCTTATGAATTATTCTTGCTTTGGCAGGTTTTATTCAATGGAGACAGGTTTGACTCTGTGTGAGTTGGCCTAACAGAAAAGTCGTGGACAGCATCATCTTTCTCTAGGAGTATTGAAAAAATCTTGGATACACATGAGCTGAATCACCATCACAAAGTGTCTTATAGCCAAAGACATATTTTCCTGGAACCAATATGCTTAACAAGATGCCTGAGAATGCCAAAGGAGAGACTGGAAATTAGCAGAGGTTGCTTCTGTTTTTGAGAAGAGCCTCCTATGTTTATATAATCAAAAGGTTGGAAATAGAAAACCCTGGCCAGAAAGTTGGAGGCCAAGAGAAGAAATAGAAATTAAATGAAATACTTCCTCTCACTTCCCCCTCAGTCCTGTAAAAATAGACAGAGACTTCCTTTTCCACTTACAGATGGGGGGAGGGCTGCTTTGCAGTTACAGCCAAGCTGTGGGTTGAGGTGAGCTGGGTCAGCTCTGAGTTAGTCTCCTTGTATTTAAACCCCGGCCCTGAGAGGGTCTTTGGATTGGAAAATAGTGTGACTTCCTAGGCCATGCATAACAGTAGGCGACGCTACACTTAATGCTAGAACAGCATTTTTTGGCAAGCCACAAAACTATTCTCCGTTTTCAACAGAAGCTGGGTATTAAAACTCATCCCTGCCACTTACCAACAGCGACAGTAAAAAAGTATCAGAATGGCCTTTTGAAGGATCTTTGGATTCAAAAGAGAAAAGTACAGTTTTGTTTCTTTCACTTATTCCAATAAACATTTATTGAATTCTTGTCTCTCCTAATCAGAGTGGAATATGAAATGACCAAGTCTTGGCCCTCAATGATCTTTCATACCTGTTGGGAAGATAAGATAGACCTACAAATATTGATAATATAAAATTTACTGCAACAAGCGCCTCAAGAAGATAGGAACAAAAAGTTACAAGAATTCAGAGTTGAGCTGGGGAGAGAATGGAAGGCTTCATGGTGGAGGTGACAGCAGGAATGGGGAAAAGTAATGTTCTAGTTGTTGAACAGCATGTGCAAAGGCATCAGGGTCAAAAAGTGTGGAAGTGTATTTGGAAAATATGAGTCCCTTAGTGAGAAGCAATGTAGAGGGTGGGATGAGAATAACAGGAGTGTTTTGACTGCCAGGCCAGGAGCCTGGCCTATAAGGAGGGACAGCAATGGAGAACCCCTGCACGTTTCATAGAACAGAAATTAATCGCGCTGTAGGAAAATTATTCTGGCATAGGGGATGAACGACAAGAGGGGAAGGTGATTCAGAATGCAAGTGCAACAGTCCAGATCACAGAAAATGAAAGCCCGAGTGGCGGGGGGTGGGGGCCAGTGAGGGGGATTGGTGATAAGAACAATGTGAGCAGGCAGATATAGGAGACGTGGGGGCACTGAAATGGTCACTGACTGGATGTGGAGTAGATAAGATGACTTTGAGGATTTTTAGCTTGGTTGTAGTTCTCCCTGGGTTATGGTCACAACTATTTATGTATAGGGAGGATGGTTTAAGAGGAAACTGATTGTCATGAAGAATTTGGCAGGGCTCACCACTGACAAATATAATGTCCCAAAGTAACAAGTTCAATAATATCTGAGAAGTATCCTCAGAGAATGTGTTGAAGGTGCCGAGAAGGGGCTGTCCTTACGATGGCAAATACAGAGGATGCTCAAGGCTTAAGAAGGTCTGCCTTCAGAGGGCTTACGTGTAGGGAGGCAAGCATAATGCAAAGAAATAACACTAAACACTATAAGAAAGAATACAGTTAATGACCCAATCGTGTGAATTTTATAGACGTTCAGAAGCTAAGGAGAGCAATGAAAGGAGTCAGGCTACTTGGAGGAAAGAGTACATGAGATGTCTTTCTGGTTGAGATTTGGAAAGATGGAAGCGAGAGAGGCAGGTACATTTCGGGCCAGAGAACAGAACAAATGAAGGCAGAGTGCTGGGAGTGGACAGCGTGTTTATGAACGACTGAAGAGACTAACCTGGACATGTCTCACTGGGAATTTAGGAAAGTCCCCAAAGTCAATGGTCTAGTGGTGATGAAGTGTGCACAAAAAAGAGCAACTGGCACAGTGTACTGCTTGAATCGGCGGTGAACAATATTTGCGGAGTCATAGTGTAAACACTGACCATTGACTGTTAATTTGACAATATTACAATACTGCTATTTGGGGGATATGGGAGAAGGAAAGTTGGATGTGTGTATATGAAAGACCAAGTTCCTATCTTCTTTGACAGAAAACCAATAATGCTTAAAATTAATAAATCAAGAAATGGCATTGTATCCTTAGCTTATTGCTAAAAAATAGAGAGTTGCGTAAGAGAGGCAAGAGTTAAATGAGTTGATGGTGGGTGCCTCTGGGGAGCAAGAGGATGGAGTAGGAGTGGGGCAGAGGACTGCTAATTTTAATTGAACTATGTGAATTTTAAAAGTATATGAATTGAATAGTAGGGGGGCAGATGTAGCTCAAATGGTTGGGCATCCATTTCCCATATGGAGGGACCTGGGTTAGAGCCCCGGGACCTCCCAGTAAAAAAAAAAAAAAAAGTTTATAAGTAGAGTTTTATAATTTTTGAAAAAAGAAAAGCTGCTTTGTAAAAGCCTGTGTGATATTCGTTCTGGATGGGGAATAGTCCAGTGTGTGATGATTTCAGTGCATAAGTAAGACGAGACACTTGGTCCATTTGATGGGGAACCCTGAGTGGCTTATTGGGAAGCCCACAAGTTCCTGTCTCCTGATGGTCTCCTTTTTCAGCTTCCTGCTGGGCCCCCAAAACTCAGCCTGATTACCTTCCTTTCTTTTTCAACACTGCCAGAATCTTTCTCCACTTGGTGTTCTTCCCTCTTCCTGGTTCACGGGTGGCACGGGGGACAGTGTCTATTGATGATTCCAAAAAAAAAAAGAAGTTCCAGAACCCTTTTCATGTCATCCAACTAAATCATTAACAGGCAACAGCAAAGCACTAATAAAAATGATAGCTGTAAGAAGTGATAAAGTTGAGTCTATCTTACAGAGTACTTACACCCATGGTCTGGGTCTATGGTTCCTAACTCCCTTTTCTCACAAAAGTCCAAATCTGGACTATTGCTCCATTTTTTAAATTCCAGATGGCCCACCCTGTCAGAAAACAAAGAAGACCCCGGGAGGAATAGTAAGGGTCACAAGTGGAAGATTTGCATTTCTGGGGATCTCCCAGGTTGGGGAAACCTAAGTGAATGCTAGTTCTACAAAAGAATGGTTCTCTCAGATGCTAAAAAAGATAATCAGACTCCTGGGTTTATTTTGAACATACCCCCTCCAAGGCTCTCTGCTTCCCCTCTACTTAACCTCCCTCCAAAAAAAAAAAGAAAAAAAAGAAAAGATCTTTAACCTTTCCAGATCTGGGCGAAGACAATGACAAAGGTACATTCATATTCACCTACTTTATGTTGGAGGCTTCCACGGGTGCGCAGTCATATCCGAGTGATATTGCCAATCTGAGAAGGAAACTCATAAAAGGTGTTTTAACATATCCTGTCCCCTTCATTGCCTGACGGCCTTTTCCTTAAAGGAAAAAAAAAAGTCCCTTCCCCGCAATACTAAGTTTCTGCTGAGATAAGCAAAAGTTTTCTTTTGTTTTTTTCTCTCTCTCTCTTCCTTCTGCTGGCATCAACACAGCTCCAAGCCCATGCTCTGGGGCATTTGAGTTTACAAAAGAACCTTTGTCTCAGGCCTCCTGATAGGCTGGCTTGTTATTGCTCGAAAGCCCCAGGCACTCAGGTGGCCAAATTACTTTATCCGACTTTTTCCACAGCCAACCATCAGTAATAAATTAGACATCCATGCTCAGTACAACCAATAAGAGCCCACACTCATTTCTCAGTCTTCCGGAGCCCCCATTTCTGAATGGCATCCACTTTTATCTCAAAGAGGTGCCAATAGTTTAGGAATCAATCTCTTGTTGGCGCTCAGGCCTAGCCCAGGGTTGTTTCTCTGGCTCTGGCATATTTCCCTGGCCGCTCCTGACCTGCAGGAAGGCTCCATGGAGGGTAGGACATGGTTTCCGCATCTGTCCTGGGGATAACAAGCATTTTCTTTTGTTTTGTCTTCTAGATCTTCAGCAGAGTGAGTGAAGGAAGCCGGGCAAAGGGTCCTCGCAGAAGAACCAGCCATCCTCCAAATGCCTGGTGCTGCTGTGAAAGGGAGTGAATGTGGAGGGAAGAGGCTGCAAAAGGGGTGAAAAGATCTGGCTAGGTAGGTTGTCCCTTCCTTCTTGGGTCTTTCAAATCTTTTAAAACTGGTTCTTGTGGGACCCAGAGCAGTGCAGTAGGAAGAACGTGGACACTTCCAGAGATGTCCTCACTGATTCCGGCTTCCATGTGTCCAGTTACTGCAAGTGCCAAAGGAGGCCTCAAGGAGACGCCTCAGGGGCTGGGAGTGACCACTGCCCGGGCCCTGGCCTCTAGCAGTCTAGGCTACTGAAAGAGGGAAAGAGAAAGAGGAGCCTCCCCAGCATACTTTGTTCAAAATATGGGTCCCCAATCCTTGAGTACCTCTCTGACTTTCTCCTCCAACCATTTGTTAGTCAGGCCCTAGGCTGACACTTCTTCACTATGCCTCTGTTGGGGAAATTTAATGGCAACTCAAGTCTATTCCGACCTCTGAGACTGTGGCCCCAAGAAGAGAGGAACCATTCACACTGAGTGTGGGGCATATCATAAGATGCTGGCTTTGGATGAACCTTATTAAATGAGATTGCCTGGGTGGTTCTGAATTGCCTTGGTCTCTATCACAGGAGTGAAACACAAATACTCCTTTGGATCGCCATCTTTTCCCTTCCTCTCAGCCCAGATTACTAGGAATTGGCCTTCTTATTTTTGAGACGCTCCTGTCCCTCCTTAATGGGAAGTTCTTGAACACCTCCCTGCATTCTTAAAGAGGCGAGCACCATTTAACCCACTATGAAACATTGCAAATTTGTCTGCCAGTTGTGTCAACTAAAAATATCTGGGAAATCTTAGTCTTGAAGGAGATGTTTGATTTCCAAGAGGAGGCTTCCACAGTCCGGAGAAATGTTGCCTTTTCCATGAGCTCTTGTTTAGAGTATCAAAGCTTTTGGCTGCCAATCATAGTACTTTACTCCAAAGATCAGGCAAGTCTGTCTACATTGCTGAGGTTTAGATGGACTGAGTTTTCTTCTGAATTATTCCGGGCTAAATTTCATCTGGCACTCTCTGCCTCTTTGACACTCTGATCTAGTCTTCCCCTTCCTAATAGGAAATCTCTTGACCTCCACTTATTCTTCTGATGAGGAATGGAACAGAATTTCTGATGACTCACAGGAGAGGAGAAAAACAAACTCCCTTGGCCTTCTGCAATGGGGGAATTGGGGAGAGGGAGGGCGGGGAATGTCGTATAGTTCTTCATTAATGTACCTTTGGTGTTTGCCTCTTCCGGATCTTGTCTCTTTGCTATTTTTTTTTCCTTCCACTCCTAGCAGAGTTCCTTGAAAGACCATCATTTGGTCCTTTATGGTGGGTAACTTTGAGAAACATTGCCTTTTTGCATATCACTTTTTTTGGGGGGGAGGTAATGGGGATTGAACCCAGGACATTGTACGTGGGAAGCAGGTGCTCAACTAATGAGCTACCTTTGCTCCCTCGTATCACTTTTGTGAAAAAAATTAGCACAATCAATGACTGGCATATCCTAGGCCCGAAATTCGTGTTTACTTGGTTATTTGTTTTATTTCTTTGTTCCTGCAGGGACAAGGAAGGTTTTAGGAGTATGTTCTGGTCCAGCAAACCCTTTGTGCTTATTTGAAGCCTGAGCTACCAGCTATCTGATGGTTAGGATTAACGCTGCAGATTCGTGGAGTAGAGTGTCAAGAGATCCGTGCTTGAATCCTAGCATGGGTACCTACACCTTCGTGAACTTGGTCGAATTATTTAATTTTTCAGGGCCTCAGTTTTTTCATCAATAAAAGGAGAATAAGAATATACTTCATAAGGTTGACGATACAATTGTATAGTATATATAGCAAAAAGCTTGGCATAAGCTTGGCACAGAGGTATCTGTGGAGTTGGGTGGAGGCATAACTTTATTTATTTATTTATTTTTTGAGGTACTGGGGCCAGGGATTGAACCTGGGGCCTCATATGTGGGAAGCCGGTGTTCAACCACTGAGCCACATTGGCTCCCGAGGCATCACTTTTGAAATTCTCAGTAAGAATTTTAAAAATCTTGTACATTCTTCCCCTAGCACACTTCTGGCCCTCACTCATATTGAATGCATGTATTCTGAAGGAACATAAAGCCATTTTGAAATTAGCTTATGCAGAATTTTTATAGAGAAATCATTTCTGTTCATCTTCAAAGTACATATATATATTTTTGTGTTTGTGCCACTAGAGATAGATTTCTAATTTTTAAAAAGTTCTTTATACTACCTCTTGGTTTGCTAGCATGTGTAACCATGAATTTATTCAATTGTTCCTTCCGCCACGAAGTCTTTCCAGGTGACTTGGAAAACCTAATGAGCTTTGGAACTTGGTAAACCTTTTGGGGAAGGTGTGTTAAGTGACACATGCCATTTTATTGTTAATATTTCCTAGTTCCTCACATGTGTTCCTCTCCTCTACTAGATTGTAAGTTCCTTGAGGGCAGTGCCTTTCTCTGTTTAGTATCCCCAATGGCACCTAACACAGTCTTATGTAAAGTAAGATAGCAGAACAGTATTAAGCTTAAGAGCTTGAACTCTGAAGTCAGACATGCCTTTGTTATATACAAACTCATCACTTTCTGACTCCTAGAGCAGTCTTACTTAATCTCCTCTAAGTCTCAGGTTTCACTTCTATTAAATTGGGACAATAATAAGGCTTTATAAGAATTAAGTTAGCTAATGTATACAAATCAATGGGCCTGGCTCCTGGCAAGCAATGAACAATCAATGAAGTGCTAGTTACTTAATATTATTATTGCCATTATTTATGTGCTAAATATGTGCTCGTTGAATAGATGGACAGATGGATGGATAGATGGATGGCATTCTCTATAGCTACAGCAAGCAGACATTGCAATGAGTTACAAAAGCATTTCCCCAACATTCTGGTTGGCCAGGTCTCCAAAGTAGAATTAGAAGTTGGGGATTTCCATATTTTTAAAGCTCCACCTTTGCCCTCCTTTTGTTCTGATCTTCACTGTGATACTCAAGGTTTGTTCTGAGGGCTGATACCTGACTCTCCCTGACTTTCTTTTCTAGAGTGAAAGCCCAACTTTTGCTGATGGCCTATGGCCAATAGCACTTATTTCTAGAAAGATAATCCTTATCTTGATGGCTGCTTTCTAACATAAACACAGAAGAGAAAATAAAAAAGCAACACCATTTCCACATCATACAGTAGAGAAATAAACAAAGAAGTGACTAGTCACTCAGGTAAGGAGTGCTTTTGCACGCTCAATTACCTGCCTGAGCTGTCCGCCTGCTTCCTGGCTCCTTTTCTTTGCATTGCTTGACCTTTAGACTAACGCCATTAAAATACATACCCAGGACCACATAAATGGTTTTCAATGGCCTGGCTGCTTAGGGAGAACTCATTGACATGCAGTGTGCAGTTACTTATGCATGTGAAAAAAGAGATTAAGAGTGCTTTTTGACATCAGCTTGCTAGGATCACATTTGGTTATGGCCTCTCTATAGATTAGTGACCTCCCTATGGATTGTTGGCCTCAAATGACATTATAGCACCTGGCATCTCCTTCTCTAGCTACCAGGTATGCCTGGTATCCATGGCTGAGAGGGTCTCTGTCCTGGGTTCAGTCCCAGGATTTTTGCTGACTCATTGGTTGATGGAAGCAGTGGCATGATAGTCATCTACACTTCTATGCTTGTCTAGATTCAGCTATTTCTTTCACCATATTTTTTTATTTCTTTTGAATTCAAATATTGGAATTGCAAGCTTTAAGAACATGGAGCTCTTTTTTTATCTCCCATATCATCTCCTACCATTCTCTCCCTAGGAAGGGAAACAAGACTGTAAACCTGAAATGGTTTCTAACCCTGAAAAATCAGAGTCTGTGTACAAATGTGTAAGAATGCCCCTGTGGACTGAATTGTAACATTTTGGTATTTACAGAGTGGTTCATCCATTTATGTAATTTTTTTTCTTTAAGGAGGTTTCTGGGATTGAACCCAGGACCTTGTACACAGGAAGCAGGAGCTCAACCACTGAGCTACAGCTATGCCCCAATTAGAGGTTCTTTTGTTTGTTTGTTTGTTTTTATCTTGTTTGTTTGTTTCATTCATTTTTAGGAGGTACTGGGGATGGAACCTGGGACCTCATACTTGGGAAGCAGGAGCTCAACCACTTGAGCTACATCTGCTCCCTCATTCTTGTAATTTTAATAACAAGTTCACCTTCATTCAATTGTTTTCACCAAAATTTGGAGGATGACAGAAATGAACATAATACATGTCTTTGTTCTCTTTGGAGAGAGATCATTTAAAGACATAATATAAAACTCATGGCAAAGGAATAACGAACATGACTGTGGAAAGCTGGTCATATACCACATGAGAGATGACGTTTGAACTGGGTCCTGGAGGAGAAGAAAGGGTTTGGTGCATAGAGATGGAGAAGGGCAACTCCACCTAAAAAAACAGTGTAAATTGTCTAAATATGGCTGTTGAGAACCACTTCTTGTAAATCAGGGGGTCGTTTCCAAAGAGAGGGGACCCTTGTGGACCGTAAAGAGTACTTACTCTACCACCTCATACAGAACTTACCTTAGGGTCAGCTTACAACCATTTCCATTTGGAGACATACCTGTGACCATGCAAGACTCATGGAAATAAGAGGGTAGAAAGCAAGAAGAGCAGTTCCCCTCTAGTTTTCAGCATCAGATATCCATGTGACCAGAACACCTTGCCCATGCAAACCTATCCTCAACTGAACTCCATAGGGAAAACACATACATTATATATGCATTATACATTTGTACAATCTATACCAACTATATGTAATAGCTGACTATAGTATAATAACATAAAAATAAATAGATTATGCATTATATGTTCTTTTCCATAGTATTTTTATAGTTTATATTATTTAACCAACAATTTTCTCTCCCTTTCCTGTTATGGTCACATCATATTTTTTCATCATGTTTTCTGCTATTGTCCATTTGCTCAGACCCATTTCCCCCTCCCTGGTCCTGCTGCTCTGTTCCCTAGAGGCTGACTTCTGTGAACCACGTTACCCAAGCTACTGTACTGGGGGCTTCCAGCTGAGTTCAGCAGCAAGAGGCACAGGGGGAAGGTGGTGGGGTGGTCAGAACTGGAGAGCCAGAGACAGAGAGTCAATTCAGAGTCTCCCCTGCTCCATAGCGTCTTCTCTCCACAACTACAGCTTCTGTTCTGGACTCCAGTAGCACTATTTCCTCTCCATATTCCTTCAGCCCTAGGATGATAATAACTTCCATGCTTTCTAGTCTCTGGATGCCTCAACATCCTTTGTTTGTTCCTTTCCTTAACCCTGTCCTCACTCAGTATTTATTCCTTTCATTTAAGTCCCCTTATTTAAATCATATAGGGGTGAATTGCATTTCTTACTGGGACTTGAACTGTTAAAATCTCCCAATCTTTTGTTTAAAAAAATTTTGGTTAAAGGAAGTGAAAAAGCCCAGAGTGTCCAGACACCTTTTTATTCTCATACACATAAACTTGCTGGGAAATTATTTTTTACAGAAAATTGAATTGCTGCACAGAGGTTGATCTTTCTTCCTCTTGTTTCAGTTCAATAGAATTAAGTTGCATAAGAGATATACTATATTACTACAACCCAATCTCTTGAAACCAAATATATAACCTATACTTGGTCCTTATAGGGCCTTCTTCAAGTCTCACATGTTAGCAACCCCAATGCAGATTTTACCATCCATGAGATAGATGAATAATAAAACAAGTAAGAGAGATCATTTCTTCATCCTTGGAAGTATCTCGTTCCACAAAGCTGTTCTTGGCATAGGCAAAGTTGCAGAGAATCCATTTCCTCTACCCTCACACCATTAGACAAAGCTGGATTCAGCAGTGGGGGACATCTTGTTGTCAACAGGCCAGGTTACTTCTAGTTCTCCAAGTCACATTTGTTCACGTGTTCTGGAGCTTTGCTCTGCTGGTGCTAAGGTAGTGATTAAAGGACACGGAGAAGGCCCACCTCACCTTCTGCACCTCTCTCCTTGCTCTCGAGGCTCCAACTACACTGTCCTTCTTTCTGATCTCTGCCATGCCAAAAGGCCCATCTCAGGCCCTCATGTAGGCTGTTGGCTCTGCCTGGAACACTCTTTTTGTTTGGCACATTCCCACTCATCCCTCAAGTCTGTGGGGATCAACAGGAACCATTGCTGGTTCCTCTTAAAACACCTTTCTGGCACTCATACTATTCCTTCATGGCACAATAGTAAATAATGGGCTTTGAGTTAAAATAGTCACATCTATCTTGCCTGTTAGACTGTAAGGTTCTTGAAGTCAGGGATTTTATTAATTTTTTTCACCTCAGTTTCTCCAAAGCCTAGCACAGGGCTTTGTATGTAGAGGGTGCATAAAAAACCTGATTGAATGTTGAATGAATTAATGCATTTGAGGAGTTTACAATCATAGTGGATGGTTAGATAATGTGCATAATTAAGTAATTAATTAACTTATTTATAACTAAGATGCGTCACATGCTGGAGTAAAAATTGCCGTCATTGGCAATCCCAGGTCAGAGAGATTGTGATAGTGTTTACAGAGGTCCTTCAGCTAAACAAATCCCCAATGTTATCATTCATTGAAGGAGACCCAGAGCAACAGATGTTTTCTGTGTTTTCTCTATTCTGTGGAGATTGGGGACATTCTTTTAGATGACTTTGTAAGCCCTAGACTTGGGGAAGGTGCCTAGAGTGAGACATCATTATTTGTAGACTTTGACCTCACTTTCCACCTCTTTTTTCTTGTTCTATCATATCCTTCTTTGTCCCATGTCTTTTCTATATCTACTTTCACTCCTGCCATTGGTACTCTGGGGCCCCATGGACTTTGCTTGGTCATGATGCTCCATCCATCCCAAAGAGAAACCCATTCTTGCTTTGGGGAAAATGAAGTTTTCATGCTGAAATTCATACGGGGCTTCTTTAGGCCACAGGTCTTACCATAGGAGAGTGGTCATTTGAGCTGGGAGTGTAACCAGTATAGAATAGTTTGACCACAGTTCTCTTGGGCATCATTTTCCACCTCTCCTTCTGGTTCAAGAACCCCATCCAGTTTGCAGACAACTCTGGTTGATTTGACCCTGTCTCACCCTTTCCATGCTTCAGCCACACACAGTGGCTTATTGAGGCTCTCACCATCTCCCTCTTGAATTATTCCAATAGTCATCTAACTCACTCCCAGACTGTAGGAGTTACCTTCCCCAAAGCATAGCTTTTGTATCTTATTGGTCAGTTTGATTGCTTATATGAATTCTCAGCCTCTCAGCAAGATATTTAACACCCTTTGCAATCTGTTTCCAAAATCTCTTCCTCCTCTAACCTCATCCAATACTCCCCCAAAACACACGGTGCTCCAGCCCCTGTGGACTCTGATGATCACCTCTGGCCCACTCTGGTTTTATGTTTCTGTGGTTTTGCACACACTGTTCCCATTGCTAAGACTCCCTGAGACTGGATATTCCCTGTCTAGATTCTTCTTCCTAATCCTCAGAGTTAGAATTACACACTGTCTCCTCACCATGCTAGGCAAGTTTACTTATAAGTCATTTACAATTTGTCTTGTTTTTTTAGCTGATATATTGTATCTCTCGCAGCCTCTGCAAAAGCAGAAACCATGTTTTATTTATACAGTCTCTTTATGATCTTGATTTTCCAGGACAGGGCCTTTTTCTTTTCTTTTTACTATCTTGTTGCTCCCCTAAGTACACATATAGTTATCAGACCATTCATCTGTTCAGAAGACATGGTTACAGCATTTATTCATTTTTATTTATACCCTGTTAGAGAAAATGCTCAGAAATTATTTTGATTGTTGGATTGAATGAACTAGGTGAATCCTTAAGAAGCAGCTTCCCCTCATGGCTCTCTGATTCAATTAGAAAAAAATATAATTATATCTTGAAAATGCCTTGTTTTTCTCCATTTGTCCTGGCTGCTAGAGGAAGAAAGTTGGAAAGAAAAGGAAAAATAAAAAAAAAAAACACTTATCCATAAAGAATAATGGAGATTGAGGTTTGAGGTGAGGAAGAAAGAATTCAATGAATCAAATCAGAACCATTAAACATCGAGGTACCTGTCCTCCTGCTTCATGTATCTTTGTGTCAACACACAACAACATCTTCCTCTCTATGCCAACAAGGCTTCACAATATCTACCTTTCATGCTGAAAAACAGCAGCTGTAGCACAGTCTGAGAACAAGGCCATTTCTGTATTGAGGGCCCAGGTCTTACGCATTCTAATCACTTCTAAGATAGCATCTCCGCTTTTCTCAGAATATCCCTTGGAGGGAAGGAGGAGACTTGAATTGTTATGAGCTCTATTTTGCATACTGTAAAAACAAGGCAAGGGGAGGTTAAGTGATTTGTCCTTCTCCAAGTGTGAGTCAGAGGCTGAGCCAGGCAGAGACACCTCTTCCTATCCAGGCCATTGTTTTATCCTGTTTATATTGGCTAATTCCCTCCAGCCATCCTTGTTACAGTTGGGGAAAAACTACTGGGGAGTGTTAATTGGGCTAGCCTCACTTCTCAAAATATAAATGTTGGCCATTGACCAAGAGAGTTCACCTCTAGCAAGTGTAAGGAGTCACACGTCTATATTGATAATGCATTCTTTCAGTCAACAGATATTTTTGGAGGACTTGTGTATGCCAGGCACTCTGCTAACTATGGGGATGTGGTGTGAAGTTATTGTCACTGCCTTCAAGGACCATCCACTCTAGTGGAATAGCACACATTAAACAAGGAAAGAAACAAATATAATTGTTAGAAGGGATCAATGAAGACTTTTAGCTGGCTGGGCCCATCCATTAGGAAGGTTCCTAACCTTTATTTCCTACCTTTCAGCAAAACATTCAAGATGCTTTAAACTCTATCTTCAAAATAGCTTCCATCGCCAATCACCTCCAACACCCGCCCCCCACCTCTTCTCTTGCAAAAACATAGTGCTCCAGCCCCACTGGACTCATTAGCATTTCTGGACCACCTAGTTTAAAGGTTCTGTGGCTTTGTTGAATGGGCCGAAATTTCCTTGGCTTCTGAGGTGACAAACCTTAGGCTGGAGGTGAGGGTGTAGGGGAGGATGGACTGAGTATGTGGGCCTGAGGGGTACCTTGGGGCATCTTAGGAATTCTTGGCTAGTGACCACAGGTACAGTAATGTAGGGGTTGGCAGATGGCTGTCATGATGCCCATCAATATGGTTAAGAACTTTGACAACTTTAGATCATGCAATAGAAAGAATACTGGATTAGGAGACAGGATAACTGGGCTCCAGTCCTGCATAGATCTTGGGTAAGTCATAATATGTTTCTTTTGTTATCAGTCACATAGCAGATAAGATTAGGTGTTCTCTGATGGGTTCAGGGTAGGGCTTTACCTATAGTTCTCCAACTTTATTTTACATGTGTAAAGAGGTATGGGGTGGTAGGATGGTAGGATAGGTAAGACAGGGGAGAATGCCTTTTTAAAATGGTTCCCTTGGGAACTACGGGTTTCTTCCAATCATGTATGCAATATTTGCTAAGGTAGGGTTCTATATTCATATTTCTACTTCCACATCAGTTATATTTTACCCAATCTCTCCCCATTGTAGACATTTCTGGATTAAGTAATTTCTATAGCCTTCCCAAAGCCTAAAGACCTTTCTACTAGAAGGGCAATGACACAATGTGCCTACCACACCCCCTGCTAGAGCCCTAAGTGGCTGCCGTCTGGAGAATATCCAAAATACCTCTCATGCTGGATCTGGTTACAGGGCTCCAGTCAGCCTCCCCAAGATAAGCCAGCACAGGCTTCCTGGATGCCTAGATAGATCTTGATTTTATTCATTGATTATTTTGAGAGAGGGAGCCAGGACCCTGGGCTTTTGCAGCTCTTAGGCACCTAGAGTGAGTCTTTAATTTTGCTCCTAAAATGCAAGACTATGTCACAACGCTAGTGGCCCAGCACAGTCTGATTTCTAAACCAAAGATACAGGCTGCATATTTATTTGCCAGCACCAAGTCCTTGCAACCAGTTGGGCAAGAGAGTCTGTTGGCGATTCCTCCAAATACTTGGAGGGTTTTAAGTCAAAGGGAGAAGTTTTACTGAAGCTGTAATACAGCTAAAGTTTACAAGTTTTCAGGTTTTAAAAATCTATTCTTTTTGAATGAAACAGGACTTTCCGATTATCCTTTCCAATTGTCCCATTTATATCTTTTAACCAATTTAAAGCGAAGTCCTCAAAGTAGATCTAATCCAGGTGGAAAGTTCTGTCAAAAATTATCTTTTTGTGCAGAAACTGGTGAGACAGGGCTGTAAAGCTCCCAGAAACCAAGTCATCCCTCTCTGGGCTCTGCCAGAGTTTTTCCAGAGCCACGAAGACAATGACTCAGAAAAGGCACTGTTTTCTGCCATACAACACCTCACCTTCATGCCTGGACATCCAAATTCCAACTTAAGAATGTTGTTCACTTAGCTTTTTTTGGGGGGTGGAGGGTGGAGCAGGGTGGGGAGGATGGAATTGGGAAATTGCACCTTTTATCCATCAAAGAGGGCTTTGCTGAGATTTTCTCTTTTTGGAGTTGGGAAGTCCTTTAGGTCCTGCCTTCTGCCTTTGTCCCTGGCTAACCTCAGGTGATTTCCTTGTTTAGAGGCAGCTATCATACTTCACCTTTAAATATACATTTCTGTTCTTTGTGAGCAGATCTGGAATGAAATTTGATTTAGAAGAAGAGTAAAACTGTTGGTTGATAGAGGGGTTTGGAATTATATGTAGATTGCAATTTGTTCATACCACCTCCAACAAAAATTCAGTATGATTTAGATACTAAATCATACTGAATTTTGAGGTCCGAGTGCCTTTTCTTACTGCCTGATAGAAAAAGTCCAAAGAAGAAGACTCCTTGGCTGGCAGCAGCTGACAAAAAACATTCTGGTCTTGGACTCTTAATTGTTAGGGATTAACAAGCCAAGGTTGACTTTTTATTAGCACGTCTCTTTTCCTTTAGGAAAAAGTTTTAAGACAGCCAAAGACTGTTTTAAAGCAGTCTACCAAAGTTACAAGATGACTTGTGTTTGAATTTGGCCAATTAACATGACAATGTCAATGTCAAGACCCATTTCCAGGGGAAAGAGTTGTTCTTTGAAAGGCAGTGTCTTGTGGGTGTCCAGGCTGAGAGGCAGCTTCTCCTCTGAGACTATTTGGCGTTTATGTTCCTAAGCCAAAAAAAAACATTCTTTAGCATTGGCTGACAAAATGGGTTTCAGAACAGGAGTTTCTAAAGCTGCAGTGGAAACTTTAATTATGCAGGTCCTGTCAAAATCCATCTGCTTAATTCGACTGTGTCTGGGTAAGGTACTTTTTATTTTTCGAGCAGTGTTACTTGATGATGATCTGATAAGAATATGAAATGAGTTTTCTTCAAAGGAAAGTTTTCTTCTTTATTCTTCTTAGTATTAGGAATATTTGTGTTAGGTTGAGGTGTCTTTGTAGGGTTTATTTGCTTTGTAGCTGATTTGGTGAAGATACTTAAGTGGCTTTTAGAGCTGAGATGTAGAAAGTGTCATTTAAGGAAATGTTGCTGGAAGTTTCAGTGTGATAATGACTTACTGATTGACAAGTGCCAATGGCTTATGAGTAAAGCCTTTCTATAATTTTTAGGGGGGAGAAGAATTGAAAGTTGTTTTGGTTTGTATAAGACCCAGATGCTTGGTCTATCCGTTAGCAAATCTGTAGTCTTAAACTTTTCAATGTGCCTCATTTGGACAGTTGGAAAACACTTATATTAAGCAATATGTTTATGAGAAGCATTCATGGATTTGTTGTTTGGGGGGTATTGAAAGGGAGGCTTTGAGGTGGTTGCTAAATATATAAATATTGAATGTGCCAGCATCTGGGATTTTTTTCAGCTTAAACATCAGACAGTGAGCCTTATGCAAGCAATTGACCTAAGGAAACTGTGTTATTTTAGGGTGCATGCCTGGACAATAAGCTATAGGATAAAATCAGAATTTTCATAATCAGTGATGTCATCTGTATTTCAAATAGAGATTTAAAAAAAAATCTCTTATGCTGATGATTCTCTGATG
Organism: Cabassous unicinctus; assembly: GCA_029593785.1. Lineage (NCBI taxonomy): Eukaryota > Metazoa > Chordata > Mammalia > Cingulata > Chlamyphoridae > Cabassous > Cabassous unicinctus. The sequence continues at coordinate 19,813 of JAQZBX010028909.1, forward strand.
ATTCTCAATGTCAGGAAAACCTCTGAAAATAAATATAAGAAAATGGTTAATGGTGATCTTCATGGGATCTGCAGCTAAAAGGGCTTTCAGAAACAAACTCCTCTTCACCAACTCAAATAAAGAACTCTAATTTCACTAGGTCTTCAAACCAAGAAAATTTCATGGCTAGGTTGTGAATACAACTCTCTGGACCTTGAAATTTGGGAGGAAAAGAAACATTTTGCAGAGTCTTTTCTGGATAACATACTATTGTGACAGAGTGATTGCTTCATAATCTGAAAAGTATTTTTTCCTGGGTCTGGCGTAAGACGATTTTCATTTAATCAAGAGTTTCCCTTGTAGGTGATGTCAGCACCACATTGTGAATGTAATCAACACCACTGAATTGTGTATTTGAAAGTGGTTAAAATGGTCAATGTTGTATATATGTTAGCACAATGAAAATGGAAAGAGAAAAGATTCAGGGAAGCGGATGTGGCTCATGCAGTTGGGTGCCTGCCTACAACATGAGAGGTCCTGGGTTCGGTTCCCGGTGCCTCCTAAAAAAAGAACAAGCAGACACAGCACACAAGGAGCAATTATAGAGAGCAGACAGTGAGCACAAACAATGAGGGGCAGGGAAATAAATAAAATAAATCTTTAAAAAAAAAAAGATGCATTTCCATTTTCCCACTGTCTCATATCACCCCCTGGGGTAAATGTATGGAGCTAGAGCTTGATGACAGGCTCTCACTGCCCTGCAGTCTGGTGGCTGAGCCTGCTCTAGGCCAGGCCTGCTTTGAGGCTTGTGATATGCATGGCTGCCTGTTGTCAAACTCTGATTCCTTTCTCTCCAGACAGGTCTTCTCCAGTCTTACTGGAGATGTCATGGCGATGATTCTAGTTCCCCACCTTCCTCATCATTTAAATTTTCAGTTTCTCAGAGAGATCAGGAAATAACCAGATTATTTTCTTGTAGAAACAATTCTTGTTTTACTTTGAGAGGTTGGCAACTTCACCTTTCTGTAACTGAATTCAGCCTTTCTGTTGCTCTGATCTCAAGAGAACACAGACCCTTCTGGGTTGTTTTTCCATCTTTTGTGTGCATGTTAACAATTTATTATGGTTGATTAAAAATTCATGCTCTTGGGTGCCATGATCCTAGGATAGGGCCCAGGAATATGTTAAATAAACTCCCATGGTGATTTAGACGTTTCTTGTCCAAGGACCAAGTCTAAGAAACATTTGTGCTTTAGAATTTTAATGTGGGAGGAACTAAGTGATTAAACGTCCTTGTTTTATAGATGAAGAAATTGAGATTAAATAAGATGATAAGACCAAACCTACTTGGTGGCAGATCTGAGATTAGAAACCAGGTCTCCTAACTAGTTTATGAGGCTCCCGGTCAGAAGGTGAGATAAAGCAACACAGAAGTAAAACAGGCTCAGGGGGTGTGGGATTGGGCATCGCGGCTGTCACGTGTCCGCAGTGTTGAATATGAGGATGTCCCTGAAATGCAGCAACATGAAGCCAACAGATTCTTTCCTGAATTATCTGGCAGAGTCTTTGTGGAGGTCAAGTCCAAACCTATATTTGGTTCTTAAACTCCCCAAGATGGCATCCCTGACCAGTGACCATCTATTTGGTTGAAAACTTTGGAGAGTACTAGTGATGGGGATGCTCGCAACCGTTCTAAGCCCCCAGTCCTTTTCCATTTTCTAACAGCTAGGATCTCATTAAAATCAGTTCCACACTGAGATGGTAATGTCTTCTCCCACCTGTAGCTTCCACCCATGATGCTGGTCCTACTTTCAAGGGAGATCCAGAACAAGTCTAAGTTGCCTTCAGCATGACAGTGATCATGTCCCCTACCTAAATCTTTTGTCCAGGCTGTACAACCCAAGGTCCTTTGACCATTCCTTGTATATCTTGGTATTCAATACTCTCTTCATACTGATTGTTTTCCTCTGAATACTGCTCATTTGTCATCTTTTGTATGAATATAGCACCTGTAATAGACGTGATACTCAGTGTGGTGCTCCAAGTTCAGAATTTATTACTTCTAGATACTTTGCTTCTAACAGAAAATACTAAAATTATATTATCTTTTTGGGTGGCCCAGTGACAGTCAATCTGTAGTCAATTGAAAAAATCCCAAGTCTTTCACAGATGCTACTAAGACCATGTGTCCCCAATCTAGTATTTGAATCAAAGACTTTTTTTTACACCCATGTATTTTATTTAACATTTATCCCAGTTGAAATTAATCTCATTGGATTCACCCCACTGTCTCGGATTGTAGCACCTCTTTTGGATTCTAATTTTGTCATTAATGCAAGGTTAATTGCTTTTATTCAGTGAGTCATTTCACAAATTTTTCTTGAAAACCTACTATACGCCAACCATAGGAAGAGCCATGGATGTTAGGGATGGAACAATGGCCAAGTTAAACATAGCCCAACCCTCATGTCTAATGAGGAACATAAACTAGTCACTACCCACTTGTGCCTTAACTGTTATGATGGTGGGAGTACAATATGTTGTGGGCACTTATAGGAAGAAAGGGGGCCTGAGGGGGAACCTCTAGTGTAGCCTTGGTAGGGATTGGTCAGGGAAGGGCTCTTTGTGGAAGTGACCTCTAAGCTAAGATGTGAAAGGTATGGAGTTAGAGAAAGAAGAGTGCTCCAGCCCCCACAATCACAAGAGCCAATTTCTTAAAATAAATCTCTTGGTTCTGTTTCTCTGGAGAACCCTAACTAACTGTGCATGCATTATTTCGTTGACCTCAAATACATACTGCTTTGTGAGGTATTTTGTCTCCTTTTCACAGTTCAGGAAAGTCAAGCTTTTATCCAAAGCTGCACAGCTGATCACTGAGAAAGTCAGGGTGTGAACTAGGTAATCTGATTCCCAGGGTCAGCTCTAAGCCTCCCTACATAACAGCCAGATGGAGGGTCCTGAGGGCTCCATCTAATCCAGCTGAGAGATAAAGAGAGAAGGAAAATCTTTTTCATGTCCCATTTCATAACTCCCCACTGTTCCATTTTAGGATGCAGATTTTCTATAGGCTTTCCCTGGCTCCCTCCCTAGGGCAGAGAGCAGGGACAATCTCAGGGGTTGTTACGAGACACAGGAAATCAAGCATCAACTGCCAGCAGGCAGCCCAGGTTCATAAGGAGCAAGTCAGGCCAGGCCAAGGCCAAGCCCATTTTCTTTTCCATGAGGTTATCGGTGTTCTCAGTCAGGGTACTCTTGTGGACATGGTAGGGCTGATTTTCAACAAGATATTTGGCCAAGTCTCTCACGATATCCTGGTGGACACGATGGGGAAATGTGCCAACTGGATTTGTGGTAAAATGTCCTCCTCAAAGACAGCTGGTTAATGGACTGATGTCAGCCTGCAGGGCTTTTTCTTCAAACACGCCCTGCTCAGCGTTTTTACCGATAACTTTCACAGCCTAAAATCCCACATTACGCTCTGGCGAGAGCAACCCCCTTCTCCTGGTTCTTCTCTGTGCCAGTCACACACACACATACACACACATACACGGGATCCCCTCCTCAGGCCATGCTTTCTTTTGTCTCTGTCCTTGACTCATGCCCACTTTAACATCAACGGATTGCAGATGTTAAACATGTCTACATGTTTTCTAGAACAAATAGTATTCATCAAACCATAAAGACCTTTGTGCCTTCCTAGGTTTCTTGCCCTCATGGGGTTCCCTTCATTTTCTCCTGCATTTTGTGGACCAGTCCTCTCTCTCTCTTTTTTTTTTTTTTATACCACATGTGAAGTGCAAAAGGAGTGGAGTAGCTGGAAACAGTGTTATGAATTCCTTTTGACAAAAGTTAGATTTTTTTTTTCCTTCGTTTTCAGAGGCATGAAGCCAGCTGCTCAGCTAGCCAGGCTGCTATGAAGAAATCCTTGCAGTGTAAGCGAGTTGGGTGCCGAGGGTCCAGGGCTCTGTGCCTGCACAATCACCCGCCCCACCCCTCCAAGTCTGCAGTGACGGCCGTGGGTGGACTTCTGACAGGAGGTATTCTTTCTCAGTGCTGTACGTGACATCCTGGTTAAATGGACAGAGTGAGTCTTTGTGATTTTGTAATGTTTCATTGTTACCAGCAACTGTCCAGAGCTGATGGGGCAGCTGTTCAGAGAGGGATGATATTTTAGCAGCTTGTCTAAGACACCAATGAACCAAAATATGCACTTCATTTGTACATTAGGAAAGGATAGTGAGGCTTTGAGCCCTCAGAATTTGGAAACCTTCCCTATCATTCTAGCCATTCATGCAACATAACTTCTAAAATTCTCATTGGTAGCAACAGGGTAACTGGAAATATCCATTGAATTTTTCTCCATATTTGGATCCACTTTGGTATGAACAGATGAGGGCTAAAGCCAAGATTTGCTCTTAAAGATACTTTGGGGCTTTTAGAAGCTGTCCAAAGACCAGCCATCTCTTAATGTTAATTTGGTCTTCTCTCTGTTTGCAAGCAAGAGTTCTCCCAGATGATGGAATGATCAAGATATTGCCCACCACTGTCCCCATTCTCCTGTCTGAAACAAGATGAGCCTATTTCAGGAAGAGACGTGATGATGGTGTATTATTAATGAGAATGGCATGCCCTCTGCGGCTTCCTCAGGCGTGGAGCTGGGCCGGGAGCTGGGAACACCTGATCTTAAGTGCTGTATGTTTCAATCCATTGAAAGATCTTAGTGCAAAATCAAGCATGGAATGATGTTCTGTGGTTTTCAAAGAGGTTCCTAGAGGGTTTGAGCTGGATATACTGAGAACAAACCCATTCATCTGTGACGGATATAACCAGGCTCGAGTGTCTGGCAAGGGAAAACTGGACATGTTTCATAGAACCCAAGCGGTTTGGGCTCCTCACTTATAACATTAATAGCGTGACCCCAGATCCAGCAGAGCTCAGAACTGTGAAGAGGGTAAGTGCGGTTGGGTCTGTGTGTTTTGCCGTGGTGTGAAATCATCAAGTTTTCTTTCTATAGAAAAACTGCAGACCAAGTTGACGCATCTCTGGATAATTTCTCCTGTAAATGCCAATTCTTAACCTTATTTAAAAAGCTCCACTAATTATCTCTAAACCTAACTTCTCTCAGTTCCTTTAGATAAATAAACTTTCTCTATGAATCAATTAGAGGAATCTCCATTTTTTTTAAAGATCAAAGAATTGGATTAAAATGGATTGTGCAGGAAATGCTGTCATTGAAAGGGCCAAGAAAAGAAGACATGCTTAATTATTGAGCGGAATATTCATAATTTTGCATATCTATCAGCTCAGTGTGTCCCTAACATGTTTTTAAGATGTACAAAAGGAACACATATTATAGCTCTTTTTTTTTTTTTTAAGAAAGGCAAAACAACTGCCAACATAACCCTTGTTTTTGAATACTTCATTTCTCTTCAGCTGAACAAAATAATGTCCTTTCTTTTTCAATCCTCTCTTTCAGGGCTACTTCCCACCCAGCCATTGTCAAAGAGCTTCATTTAAAGGTAAACCCTGCAAGGCCTTGAGAACGGTTTTGCTACCAAAGTATTGCATTTAATCACAAATGATTACTAGTCTCTGCCTTCTCTGCAGTTAATTGTGGATTTCTGGTTTTTCAGTCAGGATAAAGAAAGTTTCCATGTCTCCAGGAGCTCCTAGAGACCTGCAAGTTTACCATATTTGCCTCAGAGCCCACTTTTTTGTAGCCAGGATCTTTCTGAATTCCACCTTTAGAACAGCTCTTTCTGACACCCCTGAAACTCGATATAGGGACCTTTGAGTAGGAAGCCAATAGGTGTCGCCTGTACCCATCCCCAGGAAACCTTGATTGGGCCCCTATATTATTCGGAGTTAGGGTGACTGGTGGCTTGAATTTGGTCAGTAGTAGGAAAGGGGCTTGCCCCAATTGTGTGAGTCATCTAGACTTTTCTAAGCATAGGGAATGGAGAATGACGGCTGGACTCTCTTTGACATTCCCATGCCCCTGGCTACTTCCGTCTCTTTTCCTTTCGACCTTACCTTTCTCCTTCCTCTCTCTACCACTGCTTCTTCTCTCCCTCCCTCTCCATTTGTCTGTCACGGTCTCTCACTTTCTCCCCTTCACTGTTACCATGACTATTTTCTCCCAGATCAAAGGTAGAAGTGCATCAGTTGATTAATTGCCATGCAGCAGATTCCTTTGCCTCCTTGACACACAAAGCCAAGGAGACAAAGGGCTGCTCTTTAGAAGCCTGGAGCTGTGTGGGTGCAGGGTGGGGAATTCACAAGCCTGAGAGAATCCAGCCTTCCCAGCAGGGATGTTAAGGTTCCTAGACGCTACAGAAGAATAAAGTTGCCATTGCTGCACATTGTGTTGAGCCATATTTGCATTTGAGGGGAGAGCACACAACTCTAGCATTAAACCATGTGGACTTTATGGGAGTGGTTTTTTTTTTTTTTAATTTTGAAATTCCATGTGTGGAAATCGGTACTATTTGGAAATAAATAATGATAACTGGCAGTTTAACCTCTATCCTATACTGAGAACTGATCTGTCCAATACAGTTAACCACCAGACCCATGGGGCATTTTAAATTTAAATTAATTAAAGTGAAATAAAATTTAAAAAAAATCAGTTCCTTAATCACATGAGCCACATTTTAAGTGCTCAAAAGCTATATGGGGCTAGTGGTTACTGTACTGGACGATGCAGATGTAGAACAGTTCCATCATTGCAGAAAGTTCTATTGGACAGAACTGCTCTTGGACCTTTGTCCTCTTAAGCCAGGTAGCTAAGAGGTCATGGAAAGCTTGACAACAGAAAGTTGAGAGGGATTCCAGACGTGGCTGAAGAGAAAGAAAATTTTTAACAGATGGCCAAGTTAAAGTACATGGATTTAGGATTCTGTCTATTCAAATGAAATATTGTTTGGGAAGGTGTTTTGAGAAGTTGAAAAGAACTCCCCAAGTATGGGTGGAATTATGACAGTTATTAAGATTATTCCTGAGAGATGCAGAATATTCTACTGAGGGCAAAAACTTAGCCAAAGGCCATGTGCCTTCTCTATCCATCAAAATTGAAATTCAAGGATCAGACCCCCTCCAGCTGTGGCTAGGTCTCATTTCTAGTTAGACTTTCTCAAGAAAGGAGCCCTGTCTTCTTTATAAGGCTAATGGCTGCTCTGAATAATTAAGAAGGTGCTTAGACCCTTAAAGTGTGATGATCACTTCCCCGCCCCTATATCCTAGAAGGGATCCTGAGTCAATGTCAGATAGTGACATTGATAATTAAGGCATATAGGTCTTTAGACTAACCACTATTCCTCTATAATTATAGTTCCCACCAGACCACATTCCCAATTAACTCATGGTTCAAGCTTGATATAGATGTTCACCCCTGATCAAGGAACAGTCATATGGAAAAGACCCTTGGGCTCCTCTGCCCCAGGGACATGCCTGCAAAGGAGCAGACTGAGACAACTGATTCAAGTCCCCCAGTTTGCAAGAGGCAGACACTTCCGAAGCTGGGTGGCAATGCCATTGAGATTCAGTGTCCCTCAAAATAAGAACACTGGGTTCTTAGGAGAAGGTAACTCTGACCACTGTACTGTGACTTCCTATTCAATTCACTAACAATCCTGCCCTCCACCTCTCCCCAGGCACTTTAACTTACTTTTCAACCTTTTTGGCTCTGACGTCTTGTAGTTACAAAACAAAATGGGTAAAAGGATTGGGGAATAATTCACCAAACCCATATTAAGTCCTAGACTCAGTGTTGCCCAAGCATCAG
>JAQZBX010028910.1:0-10202 GCA_029593785.1 Cabassous unicinctus
TGATTAAAAACTCACGGTTCTGGTTCTGTCGTCGCGATTTCTCTCTTTTGTCCCTCTCTCCTCTCGGTGGTATGCAGTCTTTCCCTGCTGTCCTAAACCCTAGAAGATCTATTTTGGGTCTGTTTCAGCCTGTTCTCTAGCTATTTTTCTGGAGAAGAGATTCCTGTGTGTTACTACTCAGCCATCTTCCCGGAAGTCCGAGAAGGGATCTCGAACATATCACTCTTTACTCAGTTGTGCCCCAGAAGTTGGCCTACATTTATGGGTTATGCTGTACTGAAAAAATCTTTTTTTTTTTTTTTAAACAATGTATTAGAATAGAATGGGCTATCTCAGTAGTTCCTGAGGCCAATACATTTCTGTCACCACAATTACTTAAGAAAACCTTGTTCCCCTTTCCTCTTCAACTTCATTCAGAGCTAGTGATCGAGTTTGCATGCAAAAAAATCTTTTTAAACAATAGACATTCATTGCAATGAGAAGTATGCTCTATAAAAGCATTTGAGAACCGAGACTGTTTTAGTTTGCCAAAGGCTGTCAATTCAAAAATACCAGAAATGTGTTGGTTTTTATAACGGGGATTTATTGGGGTAAAAGCTTTCAGTTCCGAGACTGAAAAAATGTCCAAATCAAGGCATCATCACCAAAGGTCACCTGCTGGTCAGATCCTGGACTTCTGCTATGTGACAAGGCAAAATGGTGGCTCTCCTGAGTCTCTGTCTTTTCGTCCAAGCCGGTTTTTCCCTGAGCTCAGCTGTGGGCGATCAAGTACATGGCAGGGCTCCTCTCTCCAGCTTTGAGCTGCTCTGTGGGCCTCCCCTCTTTCCTGTGCTCTGCTGATTACAGCATCTAACCTTTCTCTCAGCCTCTTGGGGTTTCTCTTGGGGTTTCTAGGCCTCTCAGCTGTAATTGATTCTGGAGTCCTCTTTTGCATGGCAAGGTTAAAATGGCAGCTGTTTTTCTCTGTGTTTCTGCTTGCAGTTCTCCACTTTATATAAGCCTCCAGCAAGAGGGAGGAGACCCAATCTGGGTCACGCCTAAGTGACATAGTCCAATCAAAGACCCTAAATTGATCTAATCAAGTGATCTAATAAAAAAGTCCCTTAACTGAATCTAATGCAATCAAAGGGTCTCACACCCACAGGAATGGATTAGTTCAAAGAACATAATCTTTTCTGGGATTCATAAAACTTCAAACTGTCACAAAGAAGTATAAAGAAAATGGGATATTTACATTTCAGGTTAATTCTTAGACGTGTATGAAATAAAATTGTGGGTGGCCAACTATTTAAATCATTTTTCATTTCAAATTAAGTATATGTATAATTCACTTCTATATTCTGTAGTGACTGGAATACATGATCATATTTATGCTTTAGAAAGATATTTTGATCAGTATGACCAAGCCAAATTTAAGACTTCATGACAGTGTTCAGAATAAACAAAAACAGACTGGAGGGGAGTGGATGTAGCTCAAGTTGTTGAGCGCCTGCTTCCCATGTGTGAGTTCCTGGGTTCAATCGCAGGTACCTCCTAAAAAACCCCCCCAAAAAAACCAGACCAGCAGGAATATTTGCGGCTTATGTAATAAATCAGAAATATTCATAGTGCACTCCTACAAAAAGACAATGACTTAGAAAAATAAAGAATATGAACGATAATATGAATGCAGTTTCAGAAGAGGAACATAAACAGCCAATAAACATTTGAGATATGTTTGTGATATATATGACCTCATTAGTTATTTAAGAAATGCATATTAAAACAGAAAGATAACGTTTTTCCCCATCATACAGACAAACATTTTAAAAGCTTGGTATTATTATTAGTGTCTGTAATGTGGGGTATTAAGAAATATAAACTAATATCAGGAATATAAGTTAGTATAGTCAATTTGGGGGTGTAAATTGGTGTGGACAATTTGGCAGTATCCACTTAAAATACTTAACTCACCAATTCTGTCCACTTTTACATTAGAGAAACACTTGTACATGTGCATGAGGAGGCATGTACAATGGTGTTCATGCTATTGAACACCATTGGTTTCATGCCAATGGTGAAAAAATGGGAAAAGTAAAACAAAAATGGTCATAAGTAAGAGAATAGGAAAATGGATGTGGCTCAAGCGATTGGGCTCCCGTCTACCACATTGGAGGGCCAGGGTTCAATACCTGGGGCCTCCTGGTGAAAGGCAAGCTGGCCCACGTGGAGTGCTGGCTCATGTGGAGTGCTGGCCTGCGCAGAAAGCTGGCGCAGCAAGATGACACAATAAAAAGAGACAGAGGAGAGACAATAAGAGACACAGCAGACCAGGGAGCTGAGGTGGTGCAAGAGATTGAACACCTCTCTCCCACTCTGGAAGGTCCCAGGATCGGTTCCTGGTGCCTGCAGAAAAGACAAGCAGACAGAAGATACATAGAGAGCAGACAGCAAGCTCAAAACAATGAGGGTGGAGGGGAGAAATAAAATAACTCTTTAAAAAAAGAAAATAACCAAATAAATTTGTTATATACATACTATGGGATAATATGTAGCAATTAAAAATGAGATAATTTATATATATTATTGAGTGAAAAGTTGTAGAGCAGCAGTTATACAGTATGATAGCATTTATGTAAGTAAAAAAAAAAACAACCACCCAGAACAACACTAAATATTGGAGGGTGGGGTATATGGGTACATGTATATACGTGCAAATGCAAAAAGTGTGGTCTGTCAGAGTAAATACTAAACTGACAATAATGCTTAACTCTTGGGTGGTGGATAGAGGATTGGGTTTTGGGAGTAGAGATCGGGAACTTTAGCCTTTTCAGTAATCTGAAACTTTAAAAAATTAGAATATTATATTGTATATTGAGAAATTCATTAAAATTATGTCAATCAGTTTGACAACAGCATGTACATTAGTTGGGAACAGAGAAGCAGGTAGACCAGTTTAGGGGACATTTCATTAATCCAGGCATGAAACTGTAGTGGCAAAGAGAATGGCAAAAAGATGGGAGGGCAATTTGGCAATATCTAATGAGAATAGAACTGATAGAAAAAGATCTTGAGGATATGTTAAGTAAGAAAAGCAAATGCAGAATGGTGTATGTAGTAATGTTATCTTTTAGTAAGGATACTCATGGAACTAGTAAAAGTGATTACTTGTTGGGGCTAGGGGGAAAATACAAATGGAAGAGTGAGACTTCAGTGTGTGCATTTTTGTGCATGGATTTTTGAGCAATATGAAAGTAGTGCCTACTGAAAAAAAGAAATGTAAAGAAAAAGAGATGTGAAATCGACCCTGTAGGACTTGATGGCTAACTGAGTAGAGAAATGAGGGAGAGGGAGGAGTTGAGGATAGCTCTCAGATTTTTTAATTGGGAGATAAGGAGGGTGGTAGATAGCATCAAAAGGGAATGCAGGTATAAATGCATTACCTTCCCCCGCAGCATGGGACATGACTCCTGGGGATGAGCCTCCCTGGTACTGAGGGATTACTACTAAGCACCAGCTAGCAATGCAACTGGAAAAAGACCTTGACCAAAAGGGGAAAAGGTAAAGATAAATGAGTTTATATGGCTAAGAGACTTCAAATTGAGTTGGGAGGTCATTCCAGAGGTTATGCACATCTCAGCATGATCTCATTGACTGCCAAAGTAAATACTACCTCAAATAGCAGGACTCCTGAGAGCTATGGAGACATCCAGACACTACAGGCAGGGCAGACAGCTCAGGAATTTGGTGCCCTGCCAATGGGCCTTACTTTGTAATTTATGCTCCCCAGTGTGACATGGTTGGACTCAGTTGTGATTTCCCTACACATGGCTCTTCTGCCCCCTTCTATTTGAACCTATAGTTAGAACTAGAGTGATAGGTGTACGTCCAAGAGACTTAAATCTTTGGGCTGTCCATGTGCCAGCTGAGCACTGAATCTCAACAGAGTTGCAACACCTACTCTGCAGTTCATTGGACTCACCCAGGACAACTAACAATGAGATGATGATGGACAATGTCCATCCCAAGGAACAGAGAGTGCCTGCAGCTGCAAGCAAGATAGTCCCATCCATCTCCCCTATGGGATCTAAGCCCCCTCTCAATTAGAGGTGGAATGGGCATCACCATCCCAGAATCCTCAGGATTGGGGAATGAACAATGGACTAGAGTAGACTTAGGGTGTTCTACTATAGACTTATTGTGATTCTAGCAATGGAAGAATTTATATCATTGATGTGGACGCAGTGGCCACTGGAGGTTCTGAGGGGAGGGAGAGGGAAAAACAGGTGTAATATGGGCGCATTTTCGGAACTTGGGAATTGTCCTGAATGACATTGCAATGACAGATACAGGCCATTATATATCTTGCCATAACTTAACAAAATTGTGCAGGAGAGAGTGTAAACTACAATGTAAACTATAATCCACGCTTAGTGGTAATGCTTCACAATGTGTTCGTCAATTGTAAAAAATGTACCACGCTAATGAAGGATGTTGTTAATGTGAGAAAATGTGGGAGAGGTAGGGAGTGGGGCATATGGGAATCCTCTATATTTTTTATGTAATATTTATGTAATGAGTATCTTAAAAAAAAGAATATATATACGTTAAAAAAAAAGGAATGTAGGAGGAAGATTAAGTTTGGCATGTGCATGGGAAGTTCAGTTTTGGATTTGCTAACTGATGATCATCTCTGGACTTTAATCTCACCCTTACCCTCCTCCTTTTCTATTTTTTTGTGTGTCTGTGTGTATGTGTTTATATGTTTTACATAGGAAAATCTTGAGCTTATTTTTTAAAAAAGAGTATTTTTTTTTGGTTTGTGAAATTATTTTCATTTTTCTTTTAAATGGACGTTAATACTCAACATATGGCATCCAAAGCACACTAGCAGCAGAAATTGCTTATTAACTACTAATTGTTTTATGACGCCATATCCATCTATGTAAAAATAAACACGAAAGAGAATAGACTTAATTAGAGGTAATAAATAAATGAAAAGCAAAATTATAAATAAATACCAGATTTTAAACAGGAAATCTGCAAAAGCTTTACTACAAAAGGATTTTCACACCAAGTAGACAAAACACATAGTAAGGCCAAACTTGGAGAATAGTAAGTTAATAGATAAATTTTCTCTTAGTTGAGTCTTCAGTAACATAATTTCTTGATGAAACATAAAGTTACTATTGTACATTTTTAAGGGATTAGTCCAGTTGTTTCCTCTAATTTCTTTATTCCCCCTCTCATTTTATTTCTTCCTCTACATTTATAGTATTGGCAGCAGCAGCATTATGTGGATTGTCTAGAATGTCTTTGCTTAATCCATTTGACTCCTCATTTTGATCTTCAATTGTATGTGCTTGGTGTGTTCACTAACAAGTCAGAATATTTGTTTTTAATTGTGATGAAATATACATAGCATAAAAATCATTTAAACCATTTTAAGTGGACATTTTTTTTTACAGTAAATACATTGACTATTGTATTCACTGTGTAACTTCCACCACTAATTCTAAACCATTTTTATCATCCCAAATCAAAACTCATACTCATTTATTAATAACTCCCCATTTCCCCTTTCCCACACCCTAATAACTGCTATTCTGCTATCGATAATTGTTCCTTTTTTGTCTGGCTTATATCATTTCAAGGTTGATCCATGTTGTAGCATGTACCAGCATTTCATTTCTTTTTGCAGCTGAATAATATTCCATTGGACTGATAGACCACATTTTGTTTGTCAATCATCTATGTTGATGGACACTTGGGTTGCTTCCATCTTTTGGCTATTGTGAATAATTCTGTGATGAGCATTGGTATACAAATACCTGTTTGAGTCCCTGCTTTCAGTTCTCTGGGGTACATACCTAACAGTGGGTCATATGGTGCTTTACTTTAAGGAACTGCTGAACTGTTTTCTCAGCAGCTACATGATTTATACATACTCACCAACAAGGTACGAAGGTTCCTATTTCTCTGCATCCTTGCTAACACTTCTTTTTTTTTGAAGTACCAGGTCCGGGGATTGAAACTGGGACCTGATATGTGGGAAGCCAGTGCTCAACCACTGAGCTACATCAGCTCCCCTGAGTTGGTTTTCTCGATTGTTTGTTGTTTGTTTTGTTTTTAGAAGGTACCAGGATTTGAACCTGGGACCTCCCATGTGGCAAGCAGGCGTTCAACTGCTTGAGCCACGTCCACTCCCCTGTTTGTCTTTTTGTTGTTGAGTTATAGGAGTTCTTTATATATTCTGGATATTAAACTCTTATCAGATAATATGGTTGTAGCAGTTTGAGATTATTTATGAGCCCCAAAAAGAGAGATTATGTTTGTAAACTGGTATGTTCCTCTGGGTGTGATACCCTTTGAATGTATTAGATTCAGCTGTCATGTCTTGATTAAATTACCTGCTAAGATTAGGGCTTTGATTTGACCACATCAGTAGGACGTGACTCAGGCTAAGTCCTCGTCCCTTTTGGGCTATATAAATGAACACTCATTCTCAACAAAGACACAGAAAGAAGGCTCAAATAGCTAAAGCTTTGGGAAGAGAGATGAGCCCTATGCCAGACTACAGCTTAGACTGTTATAGGAAGCCCTGAGAGACAAGCCCAGAGGAGGAGCCCGAACCCTTGCAGAGATCAATGACCATCTTGCTTCAACACGTGGCAACTGACTTTGGTGAGAAAGTACCTCTTATGGTACCTTGAGTTTGGACTCATTAGGGCCTTGTAACTGTACGCTTTTACCCCAAATAGATACCCTTTATAAAAACCAACAGATTTCTGGTTCTTTGCATCAGCACCCCTTTGGCTGACTAATACAATGGTTTCCAAATATTTTCTTCCATTCTGTAGGTTGTCTTTTCACTTGTTAATGCCCTTTGATGCACAAAAGCTTTTAATTTTGATGAAATTCATTTTATTTATTTATTTTGTTGCTTGTGCTTTTGGTGTAAAATCTAAAAATCCGTTGCCAACTAAAAATCCTGAAAATATTTTCCTATGTTTTCTTGTAAGAGTTTTATAGTCTTGGCTCTTTTTAAGTTGCCGATCTGTTTTGAATTAATTTTTGTGTATGGTGAGAGGTACGGGTCCACATTAATTTTTTTTTCATTTAGATATCTACTTGCCCCAGTACCATCTGTTGAAGATACTATTCTTTCCCCATTGAATGGACTTGGTGCCTTTGTTGAAATCAACTGGTCAAAGAGGTGTGGATTTATCTCTGGACTCTCTGTTCTGTTCCATTGGTCTATATGTCCTTATGTAAATACCACAGCATTTTAATTACTGTAGCTTTGTAGTAACTTTTGAAATCAGGAAGAGTAAGTTCTTCCTTTGTTGTTCTCCTTCAAGTTTGTTTAGGCAATTCAGGGCCCCTTATAATTCCATATATATTTGAAGGTTGGCTATTCCATTTCTCCAAAAAAAGGCTGCTGGAATTTTGCTAGGGGATTGCATTGCATTTGTATATTACCCCAGGCAGGATTGACATCTTAACAAAATTAGTCTTCCAATCCATGAACATGGGATATCTTTCTATTTATTTAGGTCTTTAATTTCTCTTAGAAGTGTTTTATGCATTTGCATTTGTATATTACTCCAGGCAGTATTGACATCTTAATAATATTAGTCTTCCAATCCATGAACATGGGATGTCTTTCTATTTATTTAGGTCTTTAATTTCTATCAGAAGTGTTTTATAGTTTTCAGTATACAAGTCTTTGACCTCCTTGGTTTAGTTTATTCTTAGGTATTTTATTCTTTTAGATGCTATTGTAAATGGGATTGTTTTCTTAATTATCTTTTCAGATTGTTCATTACTGATACATAGACACTCAACTGACTTCTAAGTCTCTTGTATCTGCAACTTTGCTGAATTTATTAGCTCTAGTAGCATTTTTGTGGATTTTCTATATATAGGATCATGTTATCTATGAATTAGGAATGTATCAGTTAGCCAAAGGGGGTGATGATGCAAAGCATCAGAAATCTATTGGCATTTATAAAGGGTATTTATTTGGGGTAGAAGCTTACAGTTACAAGGCCATAAAGTGTAAGTTACTTCCCTCACCAAAGTCTGTTGCCATGTGGGAGCAAGATGGCTGCTGGTGTCTGTGAGGGTTCAGCCTTGCTTCTCTCCTAAGGCTCCGTGGTCCTGGCTCCTTCTCTTCTCAACTGTAGGTTAGCATAAGGCTTGTCTCTCTCCCCGGGGCTCATTTCTTTCCGGGCTCAGTGGCTTTGCTCTCTTCACAAGTTCAGCTGTAGACTATCAGGCTCATTCTCTTCCCGGGGCCTCTGCTGTGTCTATGGAGCCGTCTCTATTCTTCTGTGTTCTTCTCCTGTGTGTTTACATCAAAACTCAGACTCTCTCTTCAGCCATGTCGTTTTCTCTGTGGGTCCCCACCCACCAAGGGGGCAGGTGCTCCACATCCTACTGATGTGGTAATATCAAAACCCCAGTCTTAATTTAGCCAAGTAAAAGTAAAACCTCTGAACCTAATACAATCTAATACGCCCAGAGGAACAGACCAGTTTACAAATATAATCCAAGATCTGTTTTTGGAATTCATAAACAATATCAAACTGCTACAAGGGATAATATAACCTCTTTTCAGTTTTGATGCCGTTTATTTCTTTCACATGTCTGATTGCTCTGGCTAGAATTTCCAGTACAGTACTTAGTACAGTGGTGACAATGGGTCTCCTTATCTTGTTCCTGATCTTAGGGGCAAGGTTTCAGTCTTTAACCATTCAAAATGCTATTTGTTGTGCATTTTTCATAAATGTATTTTGTCATGTTTAGAAAATCCCCTTTTATTCCTAGTTTTCTGAGTGTTTTAGTAATGTGAGGATGTTGGACTTGTCAGATACCTCTTCTGCGTCAATCGAGATGATTGTGTTTTGTTTTTTTTTTCACCTATTAATGTGGTGCATTACCTTTATTGATTTTCTTGTGTTGAACTACTTTTGCATTTCTGGAATAAATCCCAAATGGTCATGTTGTTATAATCCTTTTAATATGCTGTTAGATATGGTTTGCAGGTATTTTGTTGAGAATTTTTACATCTCTATTCATATGGGATATTGTTCTGCATTTTTTTTTTTTTTTTTTCTTTTGCCTTGTGCTGTCTTTATCTGGCTTTGGCATTAGGGTAATGCTAGCCTCATAGAATGAGGAAGTAATCCCTCCTCTTCTATTTTTTGGAATTGTTTAAGGACTGGTGTTAAATCTTTAAATGTTTGGTAAACTTCAGCAGTGAAACTATCTGGTCCTAAACTTTTTTTTTTTTTTTGGGAGGTTTTTGATTACAGATTCAATCTCTTTACTTGTAATAGGTTTATTGAGATTTACCATTTCTTCTTGCATCAGGTTAGGTAATTTGTTTCTTGGAATATGTCTATTTCACCTAGGTTTTCTAATTTGTTGGCATAAAATTGTTTATAGTACCCTTTTAAAATCCTTATTTCAGTAAGTTCTGTGGTAATGTCCCCCTTTTCATTCCTGATTTTAGTTATTTGTGTCTTCTCCCTTTTTCTTTGTCAGTTTGTCTAAAAGTTTGTTAGTTTTATTGAACTTGAGAAAAACAAAACCCTTTCAGTTTTGTTGATTCTCTATTGTTTTTCTATTCTCTATTTCATTTATATCTGCTCTAGTCTTTACTAGTTCTTTCCTTTTACTAACTTCAGGTTTAGTTTTCTCTTCTTGTTCTAGTTTCTTTAGGTGTGAAGTTAGGTTATTCATTTGTGATCTTCCTTTTTAATGTAGGCATTTAGAGCTATAAATTTCCCTCTAAGTACTGCTTTTACTCCACCCCATAAGTTTTGGTATGTTGTGTTTTCATTTTCATTTGTCTCAAGATATTTTCTAATTTCCCTTGCAATTTCTTCTTTGATCTATTGGCTGTTAATAGTGTGTTGTTTGATTTACATTTTGTAATTTTCCAATTTTCTTTCCGTTACTGATTTCGAGCTTCATTCCATCATGGTCTGAGAAGATACTTTGTATGATTTCAGTATATTTATTAAGATTTGATTTGTGGCCTAACATGTTGGTCTCTTCTTGAAAATGTTCCATGTGCACTTGAGAAGAATGTGTATTCTGCTGTTGTTGGGTGGGGCATTCTATATATGTCCATTAGGTCTAATTGGTTAATAGTGTTGTTGAAGTCCTCCACTTCCTTATTGGTCTTCTCTTTAGATGTACTATCAGTTTGA
>JAQZBX010028910.1:10302-27673 GCA_029593785.1 Cabassous unicinctus
TTTTTTTTTTTTTTTTAAATTTTTTGAAGTATACCACTCATACATGAACATACATAAACAATAAGTATATAGCAATAGTTGTTAACTTACAAAACAAACATACATAACATCATACAGGGCTCTCATACCTCCCCGTACCACAAATACCTTGCATTGTTGTTAAACATTTTTAACTAATGATTAAAGAGCATCCTAAAAATATTGCTACTAACCAAAGTATTTTCCTCCAACCCACTCTATTATTATTTTTATATCATTTATACATGAACATACATGAACTATAAGTGTACAGTAAAAGTTGTGAACTTACAAAGCAAACATTCATAACATCATACAGGGGTCCCATATATCAACTCTCCACCAACACCTTCCACTGTCGTGAGACATTTGTTACAAATTATGAAAGAATATTGTCAAAATCTTACTACTAATTATAGTCCTTATATTACATTTGGTGTAACCCACCCTATTATTATTTTTTAAATATATTTTTTATGGCAGAAGTTGTAAACTTACAAAACAATAATGCACATGTGCAGAATTTCCAAACAACACCCCTCTATCAACACACCACACTGTGGTGGAACAGTTATTTCAGATTATAAGATAATATCATTCAATTATTACCAAGTCCAAAGCGTACATTTGGCACACATTTTCCGTACTCCCCCATTATCAACACAGTACATCTTCAGCATAGATGCAAGAATACATTATTACTGTAAACCACAGTCCATAAGTCACTCCAGTTGTATTTTGCCCTTGCTTCTCCACATTCCCACCACCCTGCAATAGTGACATACAGCTGCTGTAGCTCACAAAGGGCACTCTTGCATCTGTACCATCAACCACAATTCTCATGCACCTCTGGGTTTACCGTGCTATTCAGTCCCTAGATTATTCTCTAGCTTTCTGTCAATTGGCATTTATATCCCTAGACTACCATTTTCAGCCACTTCCCCATTTATAAACCAGCTGCTACTCACTATAATGTGTTACCATCAACTCTGTACATTTCCACACTTTTACAGTAAAGCTAATTAAAACTTCTACATACATTAAATAACAGTAGTCCATCTCAGTCCTCCTCTTATGTCCTTTAAGAATCCACCACCTACCACCAGGTCTTGAAGATATTTTCCTACATTTTCTTCTAGAAACTTTATGGTTCTTGCTTTTATATTTAGGTTTTTGATTCATTTTGAGTTAATTTTTGTATAATGTGCAAGATAGGGGTCCTCTTTCCTTCTTTTGCTATGGATATCCAGTTTTCTCAGCACCATTTCTTGAATGGACTGTTCTGCCTGAGCTGAGTGGGTTTGACAGGCTAGTCAAAATTCACTTGACGATAGATATGAAGATCTGTTTCTGAACCATCAGTTTGATTCCATTGGTCTATGTGTCTTTATGCAAGTACTATGCTGTTTTGTTGTTGTTGTTTTTTTTTTGTTTTTGTTTTTAACCACTGTAGCTAGGTAATATGACTTGAAGTCTGGAAATGAGAGTCCTCCAACTTTGCTTTTCCTTTTTAAGATGTTTCTGGCTATTCAGGACCCCTTACCCTTCTAATAAATTTGATAATCATATTTTCCATTTATTAGAAAAACGCTGGTGGAATTTTTATTGGGATTGCATTGAATCTGTACATCAATTTGAGTAGAATTGACATTTTAATGATATTTAGTCTTCCAATCTATGAGCATGGAATGTTCTTCCAATTATTTAGGTCTTTTTTTGATTTCTTTTAACAATGAGTTGTAGTTTTCTGAATACAAGTGCTTTACTTCATTGGTTAAGTTTATTCCTGAATATTTGGGTTTTATCTGTCATATTTTATTTTCACCACTCTTTTGACACTTTTAGTTACTTTTATAGATATAATCTTCATTTCTAGACTCTCTTCCAGGCCTCTTTCTCCTGTTTTCTTTTCAGGTTGTAGCACACCCTTTAGTATTTCTGCAAAGCAGGTCTCTTGGTTACATACTCTCTCAATTTCTGTTTATCTGTGAATATTCTAAACTCACCCTCATTTTTGAAAGACAGTCTTGCCGGATATAAGATTCTTGGCTGGAAGTTTTTCTCTTGCAGTATCTTAAATATATCATACCACTGTCTTCTTGTCTCCATGGTTTCTGGTGAGAAATCAGCACTTAATCTTTTTGGGTACCTCATATGTTATGCATTGCTTTTCTTTTGCTGCGCTCAGAATTCTCTCTTTGTCTTTGGCATTTGACATTCTAATTAGTATGTGTCTTGGGGTTGGTCTATTTGTTTTTTTTTGGATGGGGGTACGTCGTGCTTCTTGGACATGGATATCTATGTCCTTCAATAGGGTTGGGAAATTTTCTATTATTATTTCTTCAAATGCTCCTTCTGCCCCTTTTCCCTTTTCTTCTCCTTCTGGGACACCCATGGCATGTGTGTTTGCATGTCTATTGCTGTCGTTTAGTTCCCTGAGACCTTGTTTGAATTTTTCCGATATTTTCTTTATCTTTTCTTTTGTATTTTCACTTTCAGAGGCTATTTCTTTAAGTTCACCAATCCTTTCTTCTGTCTCCTCAAATCTACTATTATATGATTCCAGTGTATTTTTAATATCATTTATTGCACCTTTCATTCCCATAAGATCTGCTATTTTTCTATGTATGCTTTCAAATTCTTCTTTGTGCTCATCCAGTGTCATCTTAATATCCTTAATTTCTTTAGTCATCTCATTGAATTTATTAAGGAGATTTATTTGAACATTTATGATTAGTTGTCTCAACTCCTTTATATCATCTGGAGGCTAATCTTGTTCCTTTAACTGGGCTATATCTTCCTTTTTCTTTGTGTGGATTGTAATTTTTTGTTGGTGTCTTGGCATCTGGCTTAGTAGAGTATTCTGGGTGCAGTTTTTCTCTTTAGTTTAGGGCTTTCTGCCCTTTCTCCCTTGCTGGTTGTGTAGTAGGAGCCAAGGATGTAGTTGGTGCTATAAGCTGTGCAGTCTCAAGCTGCCTTTATTTCCCCAAGGACCAATGAAGCTTCTTCCAACTTTCTCCTTTGCCAGGGGTAAGTACAGAGCCACAGTTGTGTGGAATAATTCACCTCATGCAGGCCTAGACTGTAGTTGCCCAGAGATACTGATGAAGCTTCACACCCCTCTTTCCCCTTCCTGGGGCAGGGATGGAGCTGCAGGTGTGGACAGCAGTCTATGCAGTGTAGGTCCAAGATGACTGCAGTTGGCCTCAGTAGACTTCCAATTATTCAGTCTGTGCCAGCTAAATGTACCTGCAGTTACCTGGATAGGCTGGTGCAGGGCCCGCCAGCGTCCTCCCTTCTAGAGGTGGGCCTGAAGCCTAGGCTAGGGCTGCAGCCCAATCTGATTTAAAGAAACCGGTCTCTACTGTCACTGTGATTTTCAGTCAGCCGGGCTTTCCCTCATGCTGGGGGTGGAGTCAAAATGGCGGCTACCAGAGTCCTTCTGACTTGGACAGGCTCAAACTTTAGCTGTTCTTAGGGTTATACTTTAGCCAGTCGAATTTACTAATCAGTAGCTGAAATCGGTGGCCAACTGTCTTTTCCTCCCCTGTTTTTGGGAAATGGAGCTTCCAATTCCTGCCACAGAATGGCTCCTGCAGTGGCTTGTGCTGCCAACGTAGGATGATCACCGGCCTCCATGGTGTGGCGTGTAATTTCCCGGAGAGACTGGTGCAGCTCCCCCCAGCTTCCTCCCTGCCTGAGGTGGGCCTGGGGCTTAGGCTAGAGCGGCAATCTGATCTACATGAAAGGAAGCTGGTTCCTACTAGCACTGTGATTTTTAGTCAGCTCTGCTTCCCCTTGTGTCAGGTGCAGAGTTAAGATGGCGGCTACCGGTCTCTTTCGGAGTTGGACAAGTTCAAACTTTAGCTGTTCTTAGGATTATACTTTAGCCTGCCAAATTTAGTAATCAGTAGCTGAAGTTGATGTCCAACTGTGTCTTCCTCCCCTGCTTTAGGAAGTGGAGCTTCTCATACCAGCCACGGAACAGCTCCTGAGGCACCTTGTGCCTTCAATGGAGGATGGGCACCGGCCTCTGTGGTGTGGAGTGCTCTACTTATGAATCTTCTCTGCAAATGGGCAGTCTCCTCCTTCCATTCTTTCAAGGATGTTGCACGATGCACTTCTGGTCTCCTGGAGTCCCCAGACAAGTGCTCTACATAGCTCTGGATGATCACCAACTGCCCCGTTGCAGGAACTGATTCTAGGAGCTCTTTACTTTGCCGTCATCTTGCTGGTTGTCCTCTCTTTGTCTTTTGTTATCTTTTTTGACTTAAAGTCTATTTTGTCTTGACAATATAAAATATAACTTTTCTGGCTTTCTTGATTACTATTTGCATGGACTATATTCTACCTTTTCAACATCTTTGTGTCCTTGTACCTAAAGTGAATCTCTTGTAGACATAATCGCTTGTAGACAGAGGTAGATCATGCTTTTTCATCCATTCTGTCAATGTTTGCCTTTTCATAGGGGAGTTTAATCCACTGGTATTTAAGATAACTGAGAATGAAGGGTTATTTCTTCTATTTAGCTATTTGTTTTCTGTATGTCTTGTATGGTTTTGTTCTTCATTTATTTCATTACTGCCTTTTTTTGGGGTACCATTTGGATTCCCTTCTTTTTTGTAATGTACCCTTTGGATTCCCTTCTTTTTTCCTTTTCCCTCTCTCCTCTTCTCTCTCTGTCTCTCACATATATACATATATACATACATACATACATATACATATACACATATATACATATATGCATATGTGCGTATGCATATACATATATACATGTGTGTGTGTGTATATATATATATATTGAAATAAAGAGTTACTGGGGATTGAACCTGGGACCTCCTATATGGGAAGCAGGTGCTCAATCACTGAGCTACACCTGTTCCCCTCTATATTTTTTAGTTGTTTTCTTACTCATTACCTTTGTAATTATATTAACAAATTAATAGCAATCTAGTTTGTCTGGTATCAACCTAGTTTTAGTAGTATACAGGCTCTCTACTTTACTCCCATATATCTCCATCTCTTCCCTTTTATTTATTTTTTTAAAGGCTTATTTATTCCCCCCCACCACCCGGTTGTTTTTGTGCTTGCTGTCTGCTCTCTGTGTGTTCTTCTATGTCTGCTTGTCTTCTCCTTAGGCAGCACGGGGAACCGATCCTGGGACCTTCCGAATTGGAGAGCGGCTGGTCAATCTCTTGCGCCACCTCAGCTCCCTGATTTGCTGCGTCTCTCATTGTTTCTCTTTTTCTTGCGTCATCTTGCTGTGCCAGCTCCCCTGTGTGGGCCAGCACTCTGCATGAGCCAGCACTCCTGTGTGGGCCAGCACTCTGCGCGGGCCAGCATTCTGCATGGGCCATCACTCCACGTGGGCCAGCTCTGCACCGGCCAGCTTGCTTTTCACCAGGGAGCCCCAGGAATCGAACCCTGGACCTCCTATATGGTAGATGAGAGCCCAGTCACTTGAGCCACATCTGCTTTCCATACCTTCCCTTTTATATAGGCGTTGTCTGAGATTACATCTTTATACATTGTATGCCCATTAACATATATTTAAATATTTTTTACACATTTGCCTAAGTCATAATGGGGGAAAGGGGAGGAAGCACTTATAAACCAAAAGTGTAATAATACAGGATTTTATATTTATTTATGTAGTTACCTTTACCAGTGTTCTTTATTTCTTCTTCTTTTTTAAAAAAATATTTATTTCTTCTTATGGCTTTAAGTGACTGTCTAGTGTTCTTTTATATCAGCCCAAAGGACTTGCTTTAGCATTTCTTGCAGGGCAGGTCTTTTGTTAATGAACTCTTTCAGCTTTTGTTTGTCTCTAAATGTCTTAATTTCTCCTTCATATTTGAAGGGTAATTTTGCTGGTTATAGAATTTTTGTTTGAGAGTGTTTTCTTTAAAGACTTTAACTATGTCATCCCATTGTCTCCTGGCCTCCATGTTTTCTGATGAGAAATTCGCCATTAATCTTGTTGGGGATATTTTGTATGTGACAAGTCACTTCTCTTACTGCTTTCTAAATCCTCTCTTTCTTTTTGGATTTTGACAACTTCGCTATAATGTGTCTTGGTGTAGATCTCTTAGCATCCATCCTGCTTGGTGTTTTTGAGCCTCCTGATGTGTATATTCATTCCCTTCATCAGTTTTGGGAAGTTTTTGTCCATTATTTCTTCAAATTTTCTGGCCCTTTCTCTCTTGTCCTTATGGGACTCAATGATGCATATGTTGATAGGCTTGATGGGGTGCTGCTCAAGTCCCTTAGACTCTGTTCATTTTTCTTCATTATTTTTCTTTCTGCTTCTTATACTGAATATTTTCAATTGTCTTGTCTTCAAGTTTGCTGATCTTTTCTACTGCCTGTTCAAAGGTGCTGTTGAATGTATCTAGTGAGTTTTTCATTCCAATTTCTGTACTTGGCAGCTCCAAAATTTGCTTGGTTCTTTTTAATAATTTCTATCTCCACAGTGAACCCTGTTGTAATTGAGCTGCTATAATTAATAGTACAGTTATAAGCCTGTTCTTTTATGCATTGTAACAAATGTACTACACTACTGCAAAGTGTTACTAATAGAGTGGTATATAGTAACTGCGTATTTTCTGCAAGATTTTTCTGTAAATCTACAAGTTCTTTGATAAAAAATAATTTCTATCTATTTTGTTCTGATAATGTTTTTGCAATTTCTTTTAGTTCTTTGTATATGGATTCCTTTAGCACATTGAATATATTTAAGACAGTTGATTTACAGTCTTTGAATGTATTAAGACTTTGATTTAAAGCTCGAATGTTATGAGCTTCTTCAGGGATAGTTTTTGGCAGATTATTCCGTGAATGGGCTATACTTTCTAGTGTACTTGTGTGTTTTGTAAATTTTTATTGACGACTGGGTATTTTGAGTATTATGTTATTATAACTCTGGCAGTCCAGTTCTTCCATTCTTAGGTTTCCTAGGCATTTTTTCTTGTTGAGGGCTAAAGCTGTCAATTTGTAACTTTTCCAAGCTATTTTTGCTCCCAAGTGGGGAATGAAAAGAGAAAAAAGGAAAAAACAAATAAATACTATCTCTTTAAGACTCTTTTACCATTTTGCTGGTGGGGATGGGTTGAAACAGTGGCCATCCTGGGTGAATCTCACTGGTATTTATCACAATTTACCAGCCTCTTCCTCCAGCTTTTCCCTGGATGCTGCCACAGTGTTCCATCAGACTCCAGCATTCTGAAATGGTTGATTCCTGGCAGTTCAATAGTTATTTTGGTAGAGGGACTGATTCCTGGAGCTTTTTATGCCATCTTCCCACAGTCCTCTCCTCTTGAATTTATTTTAAATATGATTATTAAATAGTCATCAATAAATATTTTTTATCCTTAGGATCACAGACATTATATCCTAGTTATAGGGAACATCTTTGTAATAATATAATTTTACAGTCAAGTAGAACACTGGTATGCATAGATAGAATATAGATGGAAAAGCAGAAAATGCATACCTCATAAACAAATGGTTCAATATGAAGTAGGAAATTAATTTATTAGCATTGTACCAATTTAATTATATCCTTTGGAACCTGAAATTCAAAGAAACAAATAGTTTTGAATAGTGAAATAATTTTTAGTTGGGTTAGATGGGATTATAGTGTAATATTTAAAAGTGGGGTTTTAGGGGAATTTATAGTAGCACATAAAACTTTTTAATGTAGTTCCTTGGGAAGTAATTGTATATAAGGGGTTTAACTTAATGAGTAAAAAGTTATCATAAGATGTTATTGCACCATGGTATGCTGGGTGCTGTCTAAAACAAAAAGTTAGGTGTCTTTTTCCTCTACACCTGACATCAAGAAGATCTGTTAGCTCTACTTCTAAATAAATCTTACATCTGGGTAACGGTAGACTAGATTATTTGTACTGGTCTTATTTTTGGCAGTAGCTGAAAGTGCTGGATAAAATACTATCTTTAAAGCTTTGACAAACTGGTAAGATAGTGGATTCTGCTAAGCCAAATTTTGGAAGAAAGCCTAAACTAAGAGAGATTAGTGGAACACCTGGAGAACTAAAGCCACTTTTGTGCCAAGAATGGTTGTCAATACCAGGAAACTTTGGTTTCTATTCATCAGCCTTAAGGGATGAAGTGGACAGAAATCAAGACCCAGAGCCCATCCAACATGTGGACATGTGAAGTCTTATAAGAGATACTTCTTTAATTAGGCTTCAATTCCATATATTTACACTTGAGGGATAAGGATGAAGCAGAACTAATTCCCATCCCCACCCCACTTCGTCACTGTATTAGTCAGCCAAAGGGGTGCTGATGCAAAGTATCAGAACTCTGTTGGCTTTTATTTTTTTAATTTATTTTTATTAAAAAAATTTTTTTTAAAGATACTTAGATTATACAAATGTCACATAAAAAATATAGGACATTCCCATATGTCCTGCTCCCTATACCTCCCACATTTCCCCACATTAACAACATCCTTCCTTGGTGAGGTACATTCATTGCAATTGATAAACACATTTTGGAGCATTTCCACTAAGCGTGGATTAAAGCTTACATTGTAGTTTACACTCTCTCCCACCCAATTCTGTAGGTTATGGCAAGATTTCTAATGGCCTGTATCTGTTGTTGCAGTGTCATTCAGGACAATTCCCAAGTCCCAAAAATGTCCCGTATTATGCCTGTTTTTCCTTCTCCCTGCCCTCAGAACCTCCAGTGGCCTCTGCCTCCACATCAGTGATTTAAGTTCTTCCATTGCTAGAATCACAATAAGTCTACAGTAGAATACCAGTAAGTCTACTTTAGTCTGTAGTTCACTCCCCAATCCTGAGGATTCTGGGATGGTGATGTCCACTCCACCTCTAATTGAGAGGGGACTGCAATCCCATGGGGATGATGGATGGATCTCTCTTACTTGCAATTGTAGACTCTCTCGGTTCCTTGGTGTGGTCATTGTCCATCATCACCTCCATGTTAATTGTCCTGGGTGAGACCAATGAACTGCAGAGTAGGTGTTGCAACTTCGTTGAGATTCAGGGCCCACCTGTCACATGGACAGTCTAAAGATTTAAGTCTCTTGTATGTACACCTACCATCTGTTGGATTTTATAAAGGGTATTTATTTGGGGTAGAAGCTTACAGTCACAAGGCCCTAAAGAGTCCAGCTCAAGGTACCATAAGAGGTGCTTTCTTACCCAAAGCCATTGGCCATGTGTTGGAGCAAGATGGGGGTCAATGTCTGTGAGGGTTCAGCCTTCCTCCTTTTTAAGGCTCTGTGGTCCTGGCTTCTTCTGTTCTCAGCTGTAGGTTAGTATAAGGTTTTTTCTCTCTCCCCGGGGCTAGTTTCTTTTCGGGCTCAGCTGCTCAGGTCTCTTCACAAGGTCAGCTGTAGACTAACAGGCTCATTTCTCTTCCTGGGGCCTCTGCTGTGTCTAATGAGCTCTCTCTCTTCCTCTGTGTTGTTCTCCATGTGTTTACTTCTCTGTGAGTGTCTGTTTTATCCTCAAGGGGGCTGGGACTCAATGCTGAGTCACACTCTAATGATATTTTTGGATCAGAGCCGTAATCTTAACCTAATTTAATCAGACATCTCAGCTGAATCTAATACAATCAAAGGGTTATCACACCAGAGGAACCAACCAGTTTACAAACATAATCTATATTTCTTTTTGTAATTCATAAATAATATCAAACTGCTACAATCACTTATCTCCCAGCCACATACAGGGGACTTAGAGGCAAGTTGTCTTGGCATTGAGCAGAGCGAGAGAAAAAAGGGAAAGGAAACACGCAAACAAAAGTCTCCATAAAGCTGTGTCCATAGCTTAATGGGCAAGGGAACCTTAAGCCATGACTTAATTTAGGTTTGTCCCCAATGAGTAATGTCCCCAGGTGCTTGACAGAAGCAAATGTAAATGTTCTCTGGAGGAATGCTGTTTCATCCTAGGCATCCCCACAACTAACTTTTCAAGGACGATGACTAGCACGTAGTCAAGGATAACCAGTCATGCAAAGTAGACAAGGAGTTATGGGCAAGAACTAGTAGAAACAACAAACAGCAGAAAAAGATTTTCATAGGCATCATATATTAGAATTTGAAGATATATAATAAAGCAACCATGTATCATTGTGTTCAGAGAAATAAATGACAAGCTTGAAAACAGGGAACAGGAAACTATTTTTTAAAAGTAGCATTGTAATTTTGAAAAAGAACCAAATACAACTGTTGGAAATGGAAAATTTAGTAACTGGATTAAAATCTTAACGTATGCAGTTTGTAGCAGATTGGACTTATCAGAAAAAAAACTTTGAACTGCAAGATAGAGGAAATTTCCAGAATATAGTTCAGAGAGGCAGAAGATAGAAAATGTAGAAGACACGGCAAGATATATGAAGGCTAGAGTGAGAAGGTCTTAATTGGAATTCCAGAAGGAGAAGAGAGAGAGAATGGGGCCTTCAAAGACATGATGACTATTGATAATGGTCAGAAAACAATGAGATGATGTCTGCAATCTGAAATGAAAAACAAACAAAAAACAAAAAAAAGCCACTGTCAACCTAGAATTTTTTACCCAGTAAAATGCCTTTAAAGAATGATTGTGAAATTTAGATGTTTTCAGACAAAAACAGTTTGTCATCAGCATATCTCCCATTAAAGATAATGTAAAGTAACATCTGTTCAATAGAACTTTTTGTGATGATGGAAATGTTCAATATCTGTGCTGTTCAGTATTGTAGCCCTTAGCTACATTAGACTAGTGAGCACTTGAAGCGTGGCTACTGTGATTAAAGAAGTGGATTTTTAGTTTTACTTAATTTTAATGAACTTAAATTTAACTAGTCATATTGGATATTTAATTCAAATGCATCATATTGAACAATGCAGTTGTAAGGATGTACTTCAGGCAGAACAAAATTGATACCACATGGCAGGAATGAAATGCATAAAGGGCTGAGGTAAAGAAGTGAAAAATGAAAATTAATATTGCATAAAACAGTAATACTGTATAATGGATTAAAAAAAAAAGAAAACTAAATTCAAGGCAATAACAGGGTTAAATGGAGCTCTAGATGCTAAGGTTCCTGTGTAAGTTTTAAAAAAAACTTTTTATGAGGAAATGGATGTGGTTTAACCAGTTGGGTGCCTGCCTACCACATGAGAGGTCCTGAGTTTGGGTCCCAGTGCCTCCTAAAAGAAGACGAGCAGATGCCACCTCCCGCCGCAATGAACTAGGCACCGCCTCCTGCCGCAACGAGCGAGATGCCACCTCCTGTTGCAACAAGCTAGATGCTGCCCCTGGCTCAATGAGCTAGATGCTGCCACGGCAATGAGCCAATGAGCTAGATGTCATCTTCCGCCACAACGAGCAAATGCCACCAGCCAGCAGATGCCGCAGCCTGTGAGGAGTGGTTGTGGCTCAGGCCATTGAGCAATCATGTCTTATGTAGGAGGTCCTGGGTTCGGTTCCTGGTGCCTCCTGGAGAAGGTGAACAAACAATCAGCAGACAGACGAGAGAACCATCTGGGGAAGGGGGGCGATAAATAAAGAAAAATAAAGTAAATAAATAAATCTTAACTTTTTATGGAAAATTTCAAATATACAAAATTAAAGAGAAGGGTAATGAACCCCTCCCTTGTATATATTACCCAGCTTCAACAATTAGGAACTCGTGGCTAATCTTGTTTCATATGTCCCCTCCCCCTTTTATTTTAAAACAGATCCTAAGTATCACATCATTTAATCCATATATATATTGTTTTTAATCTCTAAAACATAAGGCCCTTACGAAACTATAATGCCATTTTCACATCCAGAAAAAATAATTCCATAATATCATCACATATTTAGGCAGTGTTCATGTTTCCCCAATTGGTCTAAGAAATCATTTAAAAAAAATATTTAGGCTCTCTCTGCCTAGAGGAGCCCGTACCAAATCTTGGTGTGTATTTCTGTCTTTCTCTCCCATTTCTCAGCAAGCTCTGTTCTTTCCCCCATTTCCCAAATAAATTCTTTTTATTGGCCTAACTGAAAAAACAAACAGACAAAAAACAAAAAACAAAAAAAACATTTAGTTTCTTCAAATTGGAATCCAAACAGCATCCACACAGTTGGTTGATGTGTTGCTTAGGCCTTTTTTGATCTATAGGTTCTTTGGGCAGAGGGATGGTAAAAGATTTTAATTAACCTTATACTTTAATGTTGGTTTAATTTCTAGGGAGCAGAAACAGAAGGTCTAACTTCTAAATCAGTAGAGGGAATAAATAGAATGATATGTATGTATGTATATATATAAACTAAATCCAAAAGAAGGCAAGAAAGGAGAAAAAAGAAATCAAATGGGACAAATGTTAAGCATAAAATAAGATGTTAGATTTAAATCTGGGTATATACTAATTAAAAGTAAAAGGTCTAAATGCTCACATAGGTAACGTTCTAGTCTGAGTGAATATTAGCTCTTGCCTGCAAATAATTCACTAACTAGCATCCTTCTTCACTTCTTGCCTCCCTGTATGTATTATCCATATAATAACAAAAATAAGAATCATGCCACTCATCTGTTTAAAACATTCCATCAGCTTTCTCATAAACTCAAAATAAAATCCAGATTCGTGCTGATAAGGCCCTACATGATCTGGCCCATTCCTATCTCTGATTGCCTTTCCTGTTCTCTTTTGTATGGCTTTCTTCACTCTAGCTGAGGGTCTTTACACTTACTATTCCATCTCTCTGTATCATTTGGATCAGTCAGACGACTTCTAAGAAACAGAAACCACTTCTGGTCAATTTAGCAGAAATGGAATTTATCTCAGGAGGAAACTGCTATACCACTACTGTCATTGGAATCTGGATGTAGTTGCTGCCACCCCTGCCACATGGATTCTATGTAATTGTTGCTGTTTTGTGGAATATCTTCTAAGTTAAAGTCCAGCATAGATGCTTCTCTGCTATATTGGAGGTTATGTGACTGTACACCAACTATATGGGAATCTGGGAAAACAAGTATTTAGTGTCAGTAGTAGGCAAAGATTTCTGCCTTCTTCTAGACTCATATGATGGGGAAGCCTCCAAATGCATGAAAGGGGTTCTAAGCATCCAAAAGAATGATGCATATTCATCATGATGCTTTTCTTTTAGATCCTTCCTTGCTTTTTCTTCTCCCTCTTCCTTTGGGTTTCTGCTCTAATATCACCTCCTCAAAGAGACCGCAATGAAATGGCTGATTCTAGATCTGGGGCAGGGAAGATACATATAAACTTGGAATATTTTGCATCAGAAGCAAGAAAGCTTTCAAAGATACAGGAGCCAACTTGAAGGGGCTCTTGGCCAAAATAGAGGCAATATGAGCATCAAAAAGAATAAGAACATTAACCAATTGCAGTGCATAGACATTATTGGATCCTAATTCCCAAAAGGAAACCATAAAGACACATTAAATCTTTATGCAAATGTGAAATTTGACACTGACATTTGATATATTTAAAAGTTGATATTTGATACTTGTCAAATATTAAAATTAATTTTGGATTATATTATAACATATTTTATATTTAATACTATAGTATATAAATATAGTATTTGATAAAAATCATTGTTAATTATTTTAAGTGATAATGGTAATAGTGTTTATAAATTGTTTTAAAAGATTTCTCATCTTTTAGAGATATTGAAAGATGCATGGATTAAAAAAAACAGTTCTAATCAAATTTGATTGTAATTTCTTATAATTATATTACTCTCCAAATAAGGCATGGGTCCCATTTGAGATGATTTTTCTATAAAGATGATTCATCTTTATATTACCTAGAACCATACAAAAGATCTTTATTGCAATAATTTTTATAGAGATGAGAGTGTTTCGGTATATCAGGGATTGTGATATCAATATTCACTTTTTACTGAGGATTTGTGAGGGGTAATATAAGAGAAAGTTGCTATTAATGATCCTATTGCATACTGTAATCACATTTGAAGTAATTTAGGATTCAATTATTTTTCCATCTTGGGAATTTGCTTTATATTGAAGATGATGACTTTCTTGACAAGTTTCCATAGGTTGTGAATTAATGAATCTACAATTACTATTTTGACTTAATCATATAAATAAAAACTTGTACTTGTTTTCTAGTATGTAAGAAAAGTGTAACTTACTGAGACAATGAATATATAACAATAAAAAATAAAGCAAAACAAGTGGAAGAGGTTATTATACCTATTCCTTACTGAGAATTGATATTTAAGAAGAATTAAACATTTGAACTGTCTTTTCAGTAGGAACTGTATTACCATTAATGAGGGAAAGCTCTTTTATAGACAAAATGCCAGATAATAAATGTAAAAGGAAAGATAGAATTAGAAAGTTACAGTTTGTTACAACTCCTAATGAAGTCATTTATTTGGGCCAAGATCGTTAATGGATGCTAAAACTAAAACTATTAGATGTAAGGCTGATTGGGAATTGAATATTCAAATGGTTCCAGAGTATCACTCCACAGATTACTAGTTGGTGTTAAGGGGAAACAACATAACTCTACAGTAGAAGGATCAGGCTGTTAAGCACCTTGTTACCAATATTAATATCACTAAAAATGACACAAGATATATATGCTTTCTTATGTGGTTCAATAACAAGACATAGCATCAACTATGAAATATTTTTGTCCAAAATGTTCAATCTGAATTTAATGAAACTTTTGGACCTAACTTTCATTTTGCAAGAAATATGGAAGATTATGAAATTAAATGCTACCCCAAGGAAGCAATCAGAAAATCCAGAATGTGAGATATTCTATAGATGAACTGGTCATTCTCTTCAACAAATCAGTGTCATACGGGAAAAAACGTGCAGAGTGGGTTGGGGCAAGCAAAATTGTTCTAGATTAAAACTGATTTCTAAATATAGAACCAAATGCAGTGTATGTCAGCTGTAAAGTACAATTTTTTTTTTTTTTTTTGACAAGGGTGTAGGATAATGTTAGATGGCCAACTTTTAATTTGAAATGTGGATGATGGATATCTGGGGGGGGTGTGTGTGTGTTTGGGAGTGCGCACACATATTATTACACGTATGTAATAATAATATACACATATATGCCTATGCTTTTTCGTTTTTGAAATTTTTAAATAATAAAACCAAGTTTTTTTTCTGTTGATGGACATTTAGGTTGTTTGTGGTTTCTTGTTTTCTATGACAAAAAATGTTTCTATAAACATTTTTCTATATATCTCCTTGTATACATGTTTAAGAATACACAAGTTGATAGGGTAGCTACCTAGCAGTAGAATCCCTGGGTTGAAAGGTAGGTGTATCCAACTCTACCAGGTTCATCTTCAAGTTCAACTGATAAGCTGATCTTCAAAATGGCTGTACTGGTGGGATTTTTGGACAAGGGAATCCTGTGATATATGTCTTCCTTACTAGCTTATGAATTCTTTTAGGGCATGTACCATGTAGAGGCTCAAATATAGAAATGTTTGAATTGAATGAAATTTTATTTTAGGGGAATTGCCTGGCAATAGGATAGAGAGATTAGAGTTAGGTCAGCAAGAGGCCATTGTGATGTTTAAGGTATGAGGCAATGAGTGTATAAGACTAGAGATAATGGAGAAGGAATGAATATGAGAAATCTTGGGGAGGGGTAATCAAAATGTGTGCAGTCTTTTTGTTGGGCAAGATATTGACAGTTTACTGTTGTGGTTTATAACAGCCAACAGATTATTGGCTTCGCTTTATAATAAGCAGGTAAGTTATGCTTCCCCGCTTAATTCCGAACCATCTAGCAGCTTAGTTCCTGTAGAGTTTGGCTCTATCTTCTTTTTCTGCTTGCACTCTTTTCAAGTCTTGATTTCTTCCTGGGATAATTATAGTAGCACATGTGATTTAAAAGGGACTAGTAGTTGAATGGAGTAAAGGCACAGTGGGTGGCAAAGACAAGAGAAAATTTAAAACTCCATGGGTCCCTTCATTCCCAAATGAATTTGTAAAGTCTTACAAGGGTAAAGGCCATATCCTTGAATAGGTTTTAGAAGGAAAGCCTATCCAGTGTCATAACAGAGATAATTCACTAATTGCAATTTTCCTAAAATTCCATGTATCCTATCTAAAAATGTTGCAACTTTTAGCACATTCTAAAGGTGAGGCTTCAAAAAGTTTGCTAATGGTTTCAGAACATCTCTGTCCAGTAAAAATAAAATGCAAGTTACGTGTTTAATTTTAAATTTTCTAGCAGCCACATTTAAAAAGGTGAAAATAATACTAATATATTTAATATATTTTATTTAACCCATTATATCCAAAATATTAACATTTCAACATGAAATCAACATAAAAGTTATTATAATAGATATTTTACTTTTTTAAAAATATAAAGTCTTTGAAATCTGGTGTGTTACACTTATAGCACATCTTGATTTGGAATAGTCACATTTCAGTACTCAGTAGCTACGTATAGCTGGTGGCTACTGTATCGGATAGTTATGTTCTATAATATACTCAGTTGAAACCCTTGAACCAGTTTGATACTGGTTTGGTCCACTGCATTGAGGGTGGCCCTGAGTTGATCTTGCTTCACAGTCAGTCCTGTTGCTGGTTATTAGATATATTTTGGCTTCTTGCCCAGATATTCCTGTACTAACTTGGTAGATCCAAGAGTAATTCTGATTGTCCCAGACAAAGCTAATATCCTGAAGGAGAGAGTTAGCTTGGGAGGGAGTTTTTCATCAGCTTTGTGTGACTTAACTAGATCCTTGGCCTTGACTTTAAGGTGACCTAGATCTGGGATCAAGGCTCTGGCTTTGGGGAATGGGGATCTTGAATTCAGACTTTGACACATTAGGAATTCCGAGGACTGGGAATAGTGTGGCCGGGAGTCATCAGGGAAAACATAATTGAAGAGATGAGAGGTAAAAGGAAAAATGTGAGCCAAAGCACCAAGATCTTGACTGTGCAGTGATTATGGAACAGTGGCCTCTTTAAAATGGAAGGCTTTGAGGGCTGTTGGAAAATATTATTAGAGAGGGAATATAGTCAATTATGGAAGGCTTTTAAAACAGGCACAGAAATGTGTAACATTGATATAGCAAGTGGGAACCTTAGAAAGTTTTCTTTTTTTTTTTTTTTTGAGGTAGCAGGACCTCGTATGTGGGAGGCCAGAGTTCAACCACTGAGCTACATTGGCTTCCCTGTGTTGGCGCCCTCGTCTGTTTGCTCATTGGTTGCTCGTTGTTTGCTCGTTGTTTGCTCGCTGTTTGCTCGTTTTCTTTAGGATGCACCAGGAATTGAATCCGGGACTTCCCATGTGGGAGACGGGAGCTCAACTGCTTGAGCCACATCTGCTTCAGAGGGTTTTTTTTTT
>JAQZBX010028911.1:0-27361 GCA_029593785.1 Cabassous unicinctus
CATCACATATAGGTTTGAGTAGAAGGGACTGATGGACCATGTGCAGGGATGACTTGTTTGAGTCCAACTCTGTCACTCTCAGGAACACAGATGCCAATGAAGAGCCCACTAATTAG
This sequence comes from Cabassous unicinctus, assembly GCA_029593785.1. Lineage (NCBI taxonomy): Eukaryota > Metazoa > Chordata > Mammalia > Cingulata > Chlamyphoridae > Cabassous > Cabassous unicinctus. The sequence continues at coordinate 117 of JAQZBX010028911.1, forward strand.
GCATCATTCTCTGGGGCTATCCCCACTTGTATAGGACCTGGGTGTCATCAGAGCCCTTATGGGTCCCTCAGTGTAGGGTGATAAAACAGTGACTTTAGATTTTTGCCTGTACCTCTGCCCTAAATAACCTACCTCGGCAGTGCTATAATCTTTCATAATCACATACAATGCAATTTTTCCTCTGAGGGTTGGAACTGCTGGGCCTAAGGGACTGGTCCCATAATACCTGCCACTTCTGTTTTATTATGGGCTGCATCCTTGTTGTCTCCTCATCTTCCACCTCCCACTCTTCTTTCTTTCCTTCATCTGAGTAAGAGTCCTTAGGTTCCATCCTATAGGACCTGTACCTGAGGCAACCTGTGGTGTGTAGACTGAGCATATATGCATATTAAGGTGTCTAATTGATAATCAAACTAGGGATCAGATAAAGAAACTTTCATCTCTGCCTGTGCTTGTGCATATATCTTTTTAGTTTTAATTCCTCCTCTAAGTGGTGAACAAACTTTCACCACTAGTTCTGCTTGGATAGCCACATGCAGGGTTCCTAGCAAGGGCCATGCTATGGCCATGCTATGTGGTGGTTTCCTCTTTTGTAATTTCAATGCAGCTGCTCTGCTACCTGCTGTAGAACAGCCAGTATACCTACCAACGTCTTCAGGGAGTTCCCATATTCTCTTGGTGGCCCACACTCATTCAGGAGACAGGCAATATGTATATATTGACTGATGTATATATTGACTTATTTGCTGAATTAGTTATTAGATTTTGGTGGTGTTGAGGATTCTTCAGAAGTTTCTATATGGGTTCATGTCATCTGCAATCAGGGAAAATTTTACTACTTCCTTTCTAATTTGGATGCTTTTATTTTTTTCTTGTCAAATTCCTCTGGCTAGAACACACATTTCAATTATGAATAATACTTGTGACAGTGTTCATCCTTATATTGCCCTTGAATATGATGTTAGCTGTGGAATTTTCATATATAACAGTATTAGGTAGGGTTCTCTAGGGAAACACAATCAAAAGAGATATCTGTCAATAATATGAGATTTTATAAGAGTCTCTCACGTGACCATGGGGATGCACAAGTCCAGGTTCTGCAGGCAGGCTGCAAACCAGGTGCTTCAATGAAAGTCCAGTGAAGGTCCCTGATGAGTTTCCAGGAGACATTGGCTGCCCAAAGACAAACTGGGAAATTCTCTCTGAATGCTGAAATCACTTCCCCTTTTAAGGCATTCAGCTGACTGTATAAAGAGGCACTCATTTCTGAGGGCAATCTCTGTGATTGATGTAGATGTAATCAGCTATCTATGCAGTAAACTCACTGATGACTAAAGTCCATAAATATCCTTGTATTACAGTTAGCCAAGTGTTTGCTTGATCAAACAAGTGGGCACAATTACTTGGCTGAGTTGACACATTAGCCTAAACATTACAATGACCTTTATCATTTGAGTTAATTTCTTAATGTTCCAAGACTTTTCAGTGTTTTTATAAAAAGAGTGCTGGTTTTATCCAAATATTTTTTTCTGAATCAATTTAGATGGTTATGTGCTAATTTTATTTCTTATGAGTTTTTTACTTCATTTTATTGATGAGGTGCATTGTATTAATTGATTTTCTTAATATTGAGCCTCTATTGAATACTTAGAATAAATGTCACTTGATCATGCTATATAATTCCTTTAACATGCTCTTGAATTTTGTTTGTTAGTTCTGTGAGTATTCATTTATAAATATTCATATTTTTGTGGTATCTTTTTCTTCCTTTTGTATTGGTGTGATGTTACTCACTAGAATAAGTTAAGAATTGTTTAGTATGCCAAAGGGTGCCAATGCAAAGTACCAGAAATTGGTTGCCTTTTATAAGGAGGAGTTATTTGGGGCAAAACCTTTCAGTTCCAAGGCTGTGTAAAGACTAATCTGAGTAACAATCAGAGATCAGCTCACTAATGTAAGCTGCCAGATTTTGAAGGAAGATGCCCACAAATCTCTGCCAAGATTTCCACTCAGCTGAGGGCAACCAGGCATCAGACTTGTCTCTTTCCAGGCCTCATATACAAGTCTTGGCTGCTTCACCCTCTTTCTGAGTTCAGCTATATGTTATCAGGCATATAGCAGGCCTCATCTCCTCTTGAGCTAGTGCTTGGGCCCAGAATCTTGGGGGTTTCTTGCTTATGTGATCATCAGATTCTCTCTCACATGGCAGGATTAAATATGGCAGCTTCCTTCTCCTATGTCTGTGTCTCTCTACATTTCTGTTTGTATCAGACCTAGCAATGGGGAAGAAACTCAACCTGAGTCAGAGCTCACTGACATAATTCAACCAGTTGCCCTAATGATATCTTATCAAGTAATCTAATCAAAGGGCCTTAAACCAAATTTAATGCAGTCAAATGGTATCCCACTCACAGGAATAGATTAGTTTAAAAACAAGTGTTTTCCTTTATTGGGATTCATACTCAAACTGCCACAGAAGTATTCCATCTGATTCAATTTTATGGATGATTGTTGTTTTTGGCATGTTGGTGCAATTCACCAGGGAGTCTATGTGGGCTTGTGATTTTCTTTGTTGGGATTTTTTGAATTTATTTTTTTAAAAGATACTTAGATTACATAAATCTTACATAAAAAATATAGGGGATTCCCATATGCCCCACTCCCTATACCTCCCACATTTTCCCACATCAACAATATTCATTACAGTTGATGAACACATTTTAGAGCATTGCTACTAAGCGTGCATTATAGTTTACATTGTAGTTTACAATATTTCCCACATAATTTTGTAGGTTATGACTAGATATATAATGGCCTGTACCTGTTGTGGCAATGACATTCAATTGGAGTGGGCAAGACCATCCCAGAATCCTCAGGATTGGGGAATGAAGTATGGACTAAAAATGACTTACTGATATTTTACTATAGACTTATTGTGATTCTAGAAACAGAAGAAATTAAACCATTGATGTATAGACAGTGGCCACTAGAAGTTTTAGTATGGACTGAAAATGACTTACTGATATTTTACTATAGACTTATTGTGATTCTAGAAACAGAAGAAATTATACCATTGATGTGTAGGCAGTGGCCACTGGAATTTCTGAGAGCAGGGAGAGGGAAAACAGGTGTAAGTAATATTGGGGCATTTTCAGATTTGGGGATTTTCTTGTTGGGATAATTTGATTACTGATTTGATCTCTATCAGTAGAGATCTTCTATTTCTTCTTGAGTCTGTGTAGGTAGTTGTATTTGTCTTCCAAAGGGGTGCTGATGGAAAGTATCAGAAATCTGTTGGCTTTTATAAATGATATTTATTTAGTGCAAAAGCTTACAGTTCCAAGGTTGTGGAAAGTTCAACTCAAGGTACCAGATGAAGTACTTTCTCATGAAAGCCTCCTGCCACATGTTGAAGCAAGATGGCAGTCAATCTCTGCCTAGTGTCTCCTTCCTGGGATTCCTCTTCCTCTTAAGGCTCCATAGGGGTCAACTGTAAGCCATCCCCATGGAGGATATCTCCACAAATTGGTCATCTCTCTCCACTGCCCCAGGATCAGAAATGACACAACTCTCTCTCTTCCTGAATGTCTTCTTGAATAAGCATCTATTTATATCAGCCCAAGAGGGCAGGGACTCAACCTGAGTTACGCCTATCTAACATAGCCCAATCTGAAGTTCTGAGTTGGTTTTATCAAGTAAACTTAATCAGAGGTCTCTCAAATAAATACAATATAATAAAAAAGGTGTCACATCCAGAAGATTAGATTAGTTTACAAACATATTGTTTCTTTTTTGGGGATTCATAAAATAATGTTAATAGTATTGATCTTTACAAAGTATCATCTTTTGGCTTCATTTATGTCCTCGATTGTGTTTTATTCTCTATTTCAATCATTTCCACTATAATCGTTTTTATGTCCTTAAATGGTTTTATTTGGGTTTATTATGTTGTTCTGTTTCTTGTACCTCAAATTGTGAGTTTGGATCTCCTCTTTTAAATATTTCCCCCTTTTTGTTGTAAGAATTCTGTGCTATAAATTTTTCTCTCACCACTGCTTTTGCTGCATCTCTAAGATATGTTATGTTTTATTTTTGTTCATTCACCTCAAGATATTTCCTAATTGTCTTTGTTATTTCTTCTTTGCCCATGGATTGTTTAAAGAGTGTACCTTCTAATTTTCATGTATCGGTGAATTTTCCAATTATACCTCTGGTATTGATATCTTGCATCATTTCAATGTTGCTAGAGAAGATTTCTTGTGTGATTTCAAATTTGTTAAGCTTATTTAGCCTTATTTTGTGACCTAGTTTATGGTCTATTTTGTAGAATGACCTGTGTGCACTAAAGAAGAATGTGTATTCTATTCTTATTTGTTGAAGTGTTCTTCATATATCTCTTAGCTCTATATTGCTTATATTATCACTATCATCTTCCAAATTCTTATTTATCTTCTATCTATAGTCTTACCATTTTTAAGCATTTGTATTAATGTTTATTAATAGATCATGGAACCATCTATTTCTGCTTTCAAAAGTGTCAAAATATGTTTCATTATTGTCGGTTTCTGCTGTTTCAGTGCATATACACTTATAATTTTTATGTCTTCTTGTTGATGACACTTGATACATATATAATTGTACTCATCTGTCCCTTTTAACAGTTTTGGACTTCAAAACTACTTGATTTTTTAGTATAGCTACTCTAGTTTTCTTTTTGTTACTATTTTCATGGAATTTTTTCCCACCCTTTTAATTTGAACCAAGCTGTGTCTCTGAATTTAAGTTGAATTTCCTGTAAAGAGCATATATTATTAACCATTGTTCAATCTCTGCACTTAGATCTAGAATTTAGTCAATTTCCATTTAAAGTGTTGCTTATAATGCAGAACTTTCATCTGCAATTTTTGCTATTTGCACATTGTTTTATACTTTTATGCCCCTTAAATCTTCCATTAATGCCTATTGTGATATCTATTTGATTTTTGTATTTATGTATTTTGTGTCCCTTCTCATTTCCTTCTGTTTATATTTCACATATTTTCTTTATAGTTATCATTGGGCTTAAATCAAAGATCTAAAATCTATAAAAGTCTCGTTTGATTTCATACCGACTTTGTTACTATACCCTAACATCCCATCACTTTTTTTGTTGCACTTGTTATTTATTATACCTTTACAAATTAAATAGCCTAAACCATAGAATTGCCATTGCTTTTCAAACATGTGATTTTTAGAACCTGTTCAAATTAAAGTGGATTATATACATAAATATAATACAATATTATATGAGGGTTTATAATTACCCATATGGTTACCTTCACCAGAATTCTTTATTCCTTTATGCTCCTTTGATCCAGTCTCTAGTGTTCTTTCCTTTTCATATGAAAAACTCCTTCTAGCATGGCTATAGGACAGATCTAGCAGTGATGAACAGTTCAGTTTCTTTTTTTTTTTCCTTTATCTGGGAATGTCTTAATCTCTCCTTCATTTTTATGATTCTCTTACAGGATATAAAATTCTCTATTGTATTTGTTTCTTTCAGCAATTAATTTTCTCAAACCACTGCCTTCATGCCTCTTAAGGTTTTGATAATAAATCAGCTCTTAGTCATATAAGGGCTGCCTTCTATGTAACACATTGCTGTTCTTTTCCAGCTTTCAGAAGATTCTCTTTGACATTTCATTCTGCGGTTTTACTGTCCAGGTTTGTTTCTCCTCAAGTTTATCTCGTTTGTTGTCACTGATCTTGAATGTGTGGTTATGCCTTTCAATAACTTAGAGATGTTTTCTGCAATTAGTTCTTTGAATATTCCTCCTAATCTTTTCTCTCTCCTTTGGTGATTTCTTTTGTTTTTTCTTGTTCCTTTGGATGAGCTATGATTGTCTTTGCCTTCTAAACTTTTGTTTCACAATGCAAATTTTATGTTTTAATATTTTAACTATGGGGTTTAGACCCTGAGTTTTCTTTCTTAAGATGGTACCCAGCTGTTATATGTCAAATATAACACTGAGTGTCATGAGCTAACATCAACAACAAACAAAATCAATGCAAAAAACACCTTTTACTGTCTTTTGAAATTTGCTGTGTTGCTTGATGTTTTCCTTGAGAGTTTAGCTTTCCCATAAAGAAGCTAAACCTGAAGCAAGAGTTTGAAGACTAACAGTTTATGTTACATTTCTTGATTGAGGACTCACCCTGTTACTGCAATCAACTGATTATTTTCTGGAGTTTTTTGGAAGATAATCTGGCCCTTGATTGCAGTGTTTGAAAAATTCTATGGGTGAACAGACTTGAGTGTCTTATGCTGCCATCTTCATTGCCTGGAAACAATCATAATAGTATTAAGAGCAATAAAATAATTTATGGATGTAAATTGTATCCTCAGCACAAACATTAACAATATAATGCAATGAAATATGTTTAAAAGATCCATCAGAAAAATAAAATTTAATGGTAAATAATATATTAACCAAAAGAAACTCAGGGAAAATTATCAGAATTTTTATAATATATTGTAGTATTAGAAAAACCCAGTAGAGCTTAAATATTAGGGCATTGTATTTAATCTTAAACATTAAATTTATGTTAGAGAAATTTAGCTTAACTCTTGCTCACATGTCAGGAGGTGGGCAAGGCTAGAGATTTAACATTGACCAGATTTAGGTCCACCAAAAATGTATAAATATGTACTTCTTGTTGCTCTTATGTTTACTCACATCAGTCCTTATCTGTATCTTCACATCTGTCCTTATCTGGGCTTGACATCCTTAGCACACTCCCAGCCTTGTTGCCCACCCCAAGATTGCATGTATATTTTAAAATTAAATGATGCACCATGTATATTTTAAAATTAAATGATAAAGCAAAAAACTCATTTCCCAGGCCCTTCTTAGAAATGTCATCCTGATTATTTTATTTTCTTTGTTTCAACCAGTATAAAAGCTGTGAGAAATTCCTTTAATGGGGTTCTGATTTGAGACTGTACATTTCCATTCTCCTACCAGCAAATAGAGCCACTTTTCCTTCCTAGCCCAGATCAGTGTCTGTCATTTCTGTCATGCTGAGCAAATGTACCAAGTTGAATACCCCTCCTGCCTCTCCTCAATATGACGTGAAATGAAAATAGCACATAAATCATTATTTTAATTTTAAGTTGCATAAACACTCCAATAAAAGACCTTGTAATCATTTCTATTATAAAGAAACACACAACTATAAAGGAAAATAGAAATAGATGTATAGTAAAAGGTGTAAAAATGTATTCCTATAAATATAAGCATATAAATACAAATGAGCAAAGTAGTACTATTAGAAAATTAGACCTTCGTATTCTAGAAATGTGACAGTATAAAATAACAGTAGAGCCAAAATTCCTTAACAGAGCTTCAAATAATATCAAGAATTGGGAAAATTAAAAACATAAATAGAATTAAAAATATAATGACACTGAATAATTGCCTGGGATAACGTTTAATTTGGTTGAAATTTGGGTCACAAAAGTCATGTCTCCTTTTTGTTTCTTACTCATGATCATCTGCCAACATAATCTTACTATTAGAGATCTTATTTTGGAAATCTACAATAAAGATTCAGCAAAAAAAGATTAGTTAAAAAAGTTTTGTATTATTATTTATTTCTTTGACTATTATATTATTTGAAAGAACACTTAATGACTATAAAAATTGATTTCAATACTGTAAGGAAAACTCTGTCTGTGATTTTCAAGTAATGAGCAGACCCTATTGATATGAACATCTTAAAACCAAAAATCAGTTATTGTGAAATTAATTGATTTGGCTTTTTAATCTGCAAATAAATATTTCTCATTAACATTGGATTTTTGTTGAATTGAATAATTGTACATTCAAAAATTCATCAAATATTTAATATACTGTTTTGAAATTACTTTGATACATGGTATCATTTTGTCTCATAAAATTCTGTCATGTAAATAGTTTCCTTGTAAGAGTTGCTTCTTATTCAACATGCAAATTGATTTCATTATCATTAATTAATGAAGGATTTACAAGAATGGATTTCAATATAATTGTATATAGAGGAAGGAATCTTTGTTCTATTAATGTAATTATAGAAACTTTACCCATCTTTGCAAGGATTTTTACTTTTTTCTCTCCTATTTATTTTAATATAATAAAAGCCAATACTTTAAAAATAATATAAGTTTCACAAAAATTGTTGTGGTTGAATAAAACAATACATCTGCTGTGTTGATGAATTAGTTGATAGTCCCTAGCCTGACCTGAGAAACAGATTTTCCTTGTGATGCTTCAAAAATGTCCATTCATCAACTGGTGCACACTCCTATAAAGAAGTTAGTTATGTTGCACCAGTCAATGTAAAATTCTTGAAATTGTGGATCTTTCAAGTGTGTTTTTTAACATTGGTCAAGGTGTGTAATAGTTAATAAATAATATTAAATAAAAATGAATGAAATTCAGCCGTGGTAAAATTATATAAATATATAAGCATACATATAAGGAAGCATTATATGCACAAAGGAAAATATTTGGAAGCAAATACATCTAAGGAATAACAGGAATGTTTTCCTTTTTTTTTTTAATTTGGTTGTTTAATAATTTTTGAATAATGAACAGTTTTCAATCCTATGACAGTGTTACATTTCTAAATATTAAATTATTGCATTGTGAAAACTATGCTACTACTTCCCTGATTGTTAATGATCTGACTTTTCATGCAAAGATTAATTAAGCAGTAGAAATACCTATTCTTTTACCCAGTCATAAATCAGAACATCACAAAGGAATACCAAAAATGCTGCTCAAAGTTATGTGGCTTCTATGGGGAGGGCAAATTTCTGTTACAAACCTGGCACAGATGCATTAGTCCTTGAAGTTTCATCCTTGCCATCTGATCAAGCAGTCTTCCTTGAAAATTTGTTCCAGAGATCACCAAATATTGCATTATCCACAATACTCAATATAAGAGGTGCCTTGCCATTATCAGAGTGAAAAACAAGGAATATTCTGCTCTGCTTGTGTTCACATTAGCTCCCTGGTATGCAGGTGAGACACAATTTCCTTGTGTTTTCTATTTGATCAGAATCTGAACAAAATTTTTCTTTGATTTATTTGACCTAAAAAAAAATCATGCACTAAAAATTAAATGTAATATAACTCAAAGGAACCAAATACTACATCACAGAAATATCAGGCTCAAAAGCTGTTTTCATATTTTTGTTGTGAGGAAAATTAGTGGTTGACAAATTTCGAGACTATAATACTGTAAGAAGTTTCTCAGCAACTTTGACTCATGGTAAGCTTTAATTTAAAAATTAGAACATTTTAATGTATCTATAAAAGATGGGGATATTATTAGATGGAAATACATACACATATATATAACATGTAGATCTTACTAGGTAATGCTAGGATTTATAGAAATAGAAATATAGAACTGATATAATCAGAGTCATCTAATTTTTGGAAGAAATTTGATTAAATAATCTGTGAAAAATATGTCTGAAAATTCATAGTAATGTGTGCTCACTAATATTAATGTGCATAAGGATATAATATCTGATCTGTCATTTTTACTAAAACATACAAGAAAGAAAAGATCAGCAAATGATATTTGAAACACTATATCATTGTTTATTAGACAACTAGCATTGTTTTTTTGAATTGCTGAAATTAAATATAAGTTACGAGTTTGATCTCCAGACAACATCAATTGTGGTAGAATTACTGGGCCAACAATATTAATATTTGTGACTCTAGGTAAATAACATTTTGTGCTTTTTTCTTCATCTAAAAGTGTGTACAAGAATAATATCCATGATGAAATGTTTTTGCCTGGATGAATGTGCTAATGAGGCAAAATATTTATGACATTGTCATGTTCATTCTAATTATGCAATGTATGTGCATACTATATAAATTTCTCTATTATAATACAATTTTCAAATATTTATGTTTGCCTAATTTATAATTGGCAGACAAAATAATATTTTTTTCAGACATTTTGCAAACTACTTTTTATTATGGATTTCTAAAATATTGAGCTGATTTTTTTAAAATGTCAGATCATTCCTATAGAGAAAAAGAGTTTTGAACTTATTTATACTTAATATCACCTTTCATTTCTTAACAGTTTACAAAAATTGATTTCAGTTATGGAAAGAAGGAATAATACAAATGTACCTGACTTCATCTTTTTTGGCTTGACAGACTCTGAAGTGATCCAGCGGTTCTTTTTTATTCTATTTCTCCTAATACACCTGATTACTCTGCTGGGAAATGCAGGAATGATACTGAAAATTCATCTGGATCTGCAGCTTCACACACCCATGTACTTTTTCCTCAGTCACCTGTCATTCCTTGACCTTAGTTACTCAATTGTCATCAAACTTAAAACCTTAGAAAACTTACTGACTTCCAACAATAATATTTCATTCATGGGCTGCTTCACCCAGATTTTTTTTTCTTCTTGTCTGTTACTGAATTTTTCCTTCTCTGTTCAATGGCCTATGACCACTATGTAGCTATTTACAACCCTCTTCACTACCCAGTTATGTCCAGAACACTCTGCCATGCCCTCATCACTGGGTCTTACATGATTAATTTTATTGAATCATTAGTCAACCTTCTTTTCATGAACAGTTTGCATTTCTGTGGCTTCAATGTAATCTACCACTTTTACTGTGACTTAGCACTAATTTTAACCCTTTCCTGCACTGACACTCATGACACTGAAATCATGAAAATGATTTGTGCTACTTTAGAAGTAATGGTGACTCTTACCACAGTCTCTGTTTCCTACATATCTATTTTGTCTACTATCCTTAAAATTAATTCCTTTTCAGGCAAGCACAAAGCCTTCTCTACCTTCCCACGTCCTGGGAGTCACAATCCATTATTGCACTAAGAGTTTTACTTATTTAAAACTAAAGAAATCTTACTCCTTGGGTAGGATCAAGTGGCCTCTGTCTTTTATACTATGGTAATCTCCATGGTGAATCTGCTCATTTATAGTCTTAGGAGCAAAGAGGTGAAAATACTCTCATTAGAGTCATGCAGAAGAGAGAATTTTCCAAGAAATAGAAGTGACAGTAATGTTGCATATTTAAGTGCATCTATTCTTTCTTTTCTATTTGGGTACTTACTTGATTTCTTTCTAAATACACTAGCGTCTTTTAATTAGTTTGCATTTACATTGAATCTTCCTCTATTAGATTATGCATTCTCTGGAACATATCCAAGATTAACTTTTAAGAAATATACATAGTAATTGGAAGTCATGAAATATGTGTTAATTCTGTCATTTAAATATATGTGATTTTATGGGCTACTAATGTGGACCTGAAAAAAAGTTTTATTAATCTTCAAGTTATATTACAAAACTTCCCCTGCATATTCCAATTTCAGAGAATTTTATTATGCAGAGTTCTTTCAAGAATGTATTCAATATATTCTGTAGGGAAGAAATTTAGCATAGCTTCAAAGAGTATTTTTTTTTGGAGTAGAAAACCCTGATTTTAGATTTCATAACTGTCAGCTGTTTTGCTGTATATTCGTTAGTAAGTCACTGACGGTTAAAATTTATTTCCATGGTAAAGCAGACAAGTAATTCTACATCCATAGAGTTATTTTGAAGATGAAATCATATGAAAAATTGAAAGAATTTAATGTAATTCTAAAATGTTTTGACCATAATCATCAGAACGCTTACATTTCTACAAAGTTTTGAACATGCAGTAGTTTTGTTATGAGAATTTTTGCTGGTACTTTATGAATGTTTTTGGCTAATCTTATTCATGAAGAAACAAAATGCTAAAACAAGAAAAAGAGCACTTCAATATTTGATCTTAGAGCAAAGTGAAATATAATGATAGAATTTTGTTATCGAAAATGTATATGAGAATATTGAAGAAAATCTGGAAAATACTTTGAATTATTAAGTAAAATAGACTTATCCTAATCATTTCTGATAACTTTGTTCAGGGTGTGCTTGACTAATCTTATATATGAAATGTACCAAAACATTTCCATTATTCCTTATAAAAACCCTGTACATTTTAAGAATTAACTAATATTTCTTTTTAAAAGTACCTCTACGTAATCTAGAATTGCAGTTTTAATTTTGCTACTATTCAACATATATTTAAGAAAGTATGTTTTCTTCATATTCCTGTATTTATTATTTTTATTTAAACTTAAGCAATTGTTAGATACATTTTTTGCCTTCAAGTGATTTGTATTTTTTTTATTTATATTCCTGCTTTAATTGTAGAATCACATTTGCTTATTTTCTTAAATGATTTTTGAAATATTAAAGTTCAAACTATTTTATATCATTACATTTTTAATAAAGTCTCACAAATTCATCACTGTTTATTAATTTATTCAAATAATTAAACTCTGTTTTATAACCCCTACATCCTGAATTGCTATGAAATTTTTAACTTATACAGTATAAATTATTCTATTAATATTTATTTTGCTCTGTAATCTATGTTTTCTAGAATATATTTGTTACAAGTTCTCTTTGCTTTGTTTAAAATCATTTGTCTTTGATAAACATTATTTTTGTTAATACTGTACTTTTAAAATCATTCTCTCTTCCTATATATGCATTGTGTTTTTTCTTACATTTATAGGCTCTTGATTTTTTTGTGTCCTTTTCATGAACTGTGCTGGCCTTTCTTTGATTTATACACTTTTCTATTATTTAGAAAATGTGTCCTTTTGGTTTTTGTTGGCAATGATTGTCAACAATTTCTTTAACATTATAGACAGTATTAAGAGCAGGAATTGCCTAACCCTTAATTAAATTCAAACTTCCCTGTTCTCTTATAACATATTTTAGAAATCATTTATGATGTTATTAAATAAATGTAATATAAAATTTGGGCAAAGTGAAAACACTGTTTACATTGTCCTTCTACTTTCCTTATTCAAATCAGCACAAATCATATTTTATGTAAGATGTGGTCTGAAATATTTTTAAGACAAAATCCTTTTGTTTATGGTGGTAGCTCAAAATTCTATGTATTATAAATCTTGAGTTATTTTAAAAATGATAAAGAAAATAAGACTGGAATGAGCATGACAAAATATGATAAATGTATTTGTAAGTATTTGATTAATGCTATATAATAATGGTAAAAAATAGATTTTATTTACTGAGCAACTACTTAGTTTCAGACAATATTAAAAGGTTTTCAGGCAAATAATTTTCGTAGATTATCTTCACAAGCTATCTTTCAGGTAGATACTTGCAATATCTAAATTTTGATCTCAGGTAATGAGAAGCCAGCTCCTACTTGTTCAGGCAAAAACTTGCGTCATCCTGGAATTTTCTCTATATTGCACACCTAAAATCTACTCTATCGATATATTATATTGATTCTCTGTGCAGAATATATTTGGACTGTTACTAATACTCAGTCCCTGCTCTGTTACCACCTTAGCCAAAGACTACCCTCTAAGTTCTTACATTTTTGCCACATTTTCCTAAATTGTCTTCCTCTTCTTTCTTATCTCCTTTGAGCCTCATATCAATGTAGGGGACAGTGATAATGCTAAAACATAGGTTGTATCATGTTACTTCCCTTCAAAAAATCTACAAGACGACGTAAAATTAAGAGTAAATATCAAAAATTTTCCAAGAGCCTACATTTCTAACCTGACCTTGCTGCAACTCCTTACTTCTATGAAATCATCACATTCATCATTGTGCCCATCACATTCATTTTGGAGCAGCCACACTGACCTACTCACCCTATTTTATCATCTTTAGAACTGTTCACATGAGTTCTGATGCTGCCTGGAATATTTCCAGTTTTTCTTCTTCCTAAAATTCCTTTTCCCCAGATAGCTGACTAGATCTTTTGTCATCCTCTTCTCATAAGACCATCGCTTACCACCTTATTAAAATTGCACCTGGACACCTGTCCCATCTCTCATCAATGCTGCATTTGTTTTCTATAGCAGTTATCCTTATCAAACATGTATATATTTTAATTATACCTTTTGTTTAATCTGTTTCCCCATCATTGAAACCTCAGTGCATGTAAGAGTTTTTCAATAATTAATCCCCAGCATCCTATAGAGTGCCTCAATAAATTTATTTGTATGGTTGAATTTTACAGATATTGAAACTGGAGCACAACATGTTTTTAAATGCATGTTTATTGTCAGACTCATATTTGAATTCTGTCAAACTGACTTTAGAGCTCACATTCTTAATCACCAATTTATATATGACATCATCTCAGTACTTCTATTACTTCCACAAACTTCTGGATTGTTTTCGACTTCTGCCTTATCCTCTTTGATTCTCATCTCAATGTAGGGGGCAGTGATACTGCTATACGTCAGTTTTATCTTGTCACTGTCTTCATAAACCTACAATAAAATGAATCACAAATTTATACATGACATAGTTTCTACAAAATGTACTACTCACCAGAATTGAAAACATATAATATATAACTTTAATTGATTAAAAAGTATTAACAAATACAGAGATTTTTTAAATGGGTATGTTGCTGGCAGATTTCAGTAGAGCTGCTAATAGAAGACAGTGTAATTTTCGAGACAGCTGCTAAATGTTGTTAAATATACGTGAGTAGACCTATTTTTGAAAGAAAGAACTTTGTAAAGGAAAGTAATTTTTCAGGTATGTGATTGGACAGGGAAGAGAACCTGTATTTGTCAAGTATAGGCTGTTCAGTGTAAGAAAGTATTTCAGAAACAGAGTGGTCCAACAAAGGATAAAGTGTAGTCCTTGTGTGTGACCATGTAGACTTTAGCTGACTCGGCTTTGTGGATGGCTCTTTCCATCGAGGTAATCTTGGGGCACAAATTTCTCTTATAAGGTTGCTCTGCTATCTCCCAAGATGTTGTACACTTCTGCATGGTTGTAGAGGTGTCACACAGCCCTCTACCCACATTCCAGTCTGAAGGAAAGGTGAGGGTTTTACATCTTAAAAGCAAGTACAGATTTTTTTGTCATTTAGAAAGTTTTTAAGGAAAAATTCATTTATTTAAGAGAAATAAGACTAAAGAGATTATCAATTTCTGCAGATGTCAAATACATATGGAATTGTGCATTTCTTCTAAATTATCAAATTTAACAAAGTTTTTTTTATAACATTTTGTTATATCCTATTAATATTTGTGGATGGCTGGTGATTTCCTTGCCTTAATCTTTTATGTTTGTAATTTTTGTTTTCTCTCTTTTTAGTGGTTGCCTTAGAGATTAGTGTATGTTAACTAATTTATC
The DNA here is from genome assembly GCA_029593785.1 of Cabassous unicinctus. NCBI lineage: Eukaryota > Metazoa > Chordata > Mammalia > Cingulata > Chlamyphoridae > Cabassous > Cabassous unicinctus. The sequence continues at coordinate 15,384 of JAQZBX010028911.1, forward strand.
ACCTAAATTAATATATCACATAACATATAACACTAGAACTGTAAAGTAGTAAAGATTCTATTCATCTTTTCTGTTTTGTTATTTTTGCCATAAATTGTGCATTTCTATATGATTTAAACCCAGCAATTAATCAATCTGTTATTGCTTAAGGGAGTTATTTTAAAAGCCATTAACATTTTTTAAAATCAAATATTTGACAGATTTACCTTCATTTTTTTCATTTTCATTGTCAGTTATGTGTATCTTTAATGTCCTTCTGTTTTCATGCTCTGGCCTAAATAATTTTTAAAATGCAAGTCTGCCCACAAATCCATTATTTCTCTTAGTGTGTGTGTTAGTTAATATTCTAAAAAAGTCTTAATTTTGTTCCAATTTTGAAAAGTTGTTTTCAGTGGGCATTGAATGCATTATCTTTCATTATTTTGAGTATATCTTTACATTTTCTTCTAGCTTTGAAAATAATGGATGGCAAGTCTTTTATAATAATTATGTTTTTTGTACTATATTGATATGTATTTCCTGTGACTGCTTTGCAATTATATACTCATATTTGTTCTTCAGCAATGACTCTGATGAATCTAGATGTGTTCTATGGTTGATTGAGATGTTTTTGTTTTTATCCTTTCTGGGATTTCGCTTTCATTTTTGGCCCAAGAATTGATGTCTTTTCTTATTTTTGGAAAATTCTTGCCCATTATCTCCCTAAGTATTTCTTCTGTTGCTACATTCCCTTGCTACTCTTTTTGTAGAACCCTAACTACATGTATATTAAATTGTGCAATGCTATCTCACAAGTCTTGGATAATTTTTTTCCCATTCTCATTCTTTTCTTTTTTAAACATTCTTTCAGTTTGATTATTGCCTATTAGCTTATCTTCATGTTTACTCATTCATTCCTCAGATATACTGACACTACTGATGAACCTTTTGAAGTAATACTTTGTTTCTGATATTATGTTTGTGTACTTTTAAAATGCTTATTTCTAGCATTTCAATGGACCCTAACTTATAGTGTCTTCTCTCTGATGGAATTTCTCACGTATCTAGGCAAGCTGTTTATAACCTCCACTAGATATTTTAAGCAAGTAATTTTCAATGCTCTTTAGCCAAAACTAATAAGAACATCTGTGGTTCAAAAGTTGTCTTTAATTTTCAATGCAGTCATGATGAACACACATGATGGGGGATTTATTTCAATAAGTCTACAATCAACAATACTTTAAGTGTAATACCTTGAATAGAAATTCATATCTTTTTTTTCTTCAGAATTCTCCTTACCATTAGCATAAGAGATTTTTGAAGGAATAAGAAGACATATGTTTGTCAAGAATTTAGATTTACAAAATCAGTGAAATGAGCAATTATTTAGCTATTAAAGGACAATATAATGCTAAGTATTTAAGATAGAAAATTGAAAGCAATATAAAGTGTCATACAAATTTTCAGTCCAAGCATTGTGTATTCTCCCAGTAAAGATGTTGGTGTGTGATGTTCAGCAAAACCTAAGAAAGTCCAATGGAACTGGAAAATTTAATGGTTAGCTCCAGAAAGGCTACAATACAGCCGGGAAACATACTTAACTGTATAGATGAAGGCAGAATAACATTGCATGATAGGCAACTGAAAAATGAAAAAGATATTTTATAAAGCCCAGGAAAAAAAAAACACATGCACTTTTCAAAACACAATATATTTGGCAAAGATCACATTATTTCTGTAGAGAAAAAGAGGAGCATTCAACTTATAATGCTAGATGAACTAGATAAATTAGAGAGATGATTATAATTAAGCAAAATAAAATGTACAAAATATATGAACTACACTGTTGTTTGCATTAAGAGAAAAATAAAAACAAACAAAAAGTGCATTTAGTTTAAATATATGAACTCAATCTATAGCAATCAAAAGAATTATATCCGGTCCTCATGTTGTCACTAGGCAATTCAGCAAGGCTTAGACGGTGGCTTGGCACTACAGGATTTCTCTGGGAGGGCCAGAAAGGCCACTTTCCACCTTGGAATTGCACCACCTTCCCCTGCCTAGAACAGCCTGAAAATTATTCAGTTCAGACTACCTCAAGAGCTACACCCTTAGGATGGGGATGTAGTTCAGTGGTTGAATGCTTGCTTCCCATACACATGGTCCCAGTTTGGATATGTAGTGTCTTCTTAAAAAAAAGCAAAATTAAGGCTACAGACTTTGTAGAACAATGCACCTCACCTCCAGCCTGGCAGCAGATTGGAAGAAGCAATGATTCCAAGTAAAGAAGAGCAGGGAAGTACCAGGCCATCCATCTTAACCTCAGAAAACTGGATAACTCAGACTCCTTCACTGGAAGCGTCAGCTCTGTCATCAGTGCTGAGGCTTACCAAAGTGTCCACACATCTGAGCTTGTTGCTAGAAGATCCACAGCAATCTAGATGAGCTGTTTCTCAGAGTGGGTCACCTGAAGGACAGAGCATTGGGGATACAGATGAAAGTCGAGGAACGAGATGACTTCTTGACCTGCTCATAATAAAGGTGGACAAGTTAGATGTTAGTATAAAAAGCACAGAAAGAAAAGATCTACAACTTTATAGACACCTTAAAAAGAAGGTTTTCTACTTTATGATGAAAAGATTAAAAAGAAAATTTTTGTAAATCCAAAGAAGTTTCACTCATTATATTAATATGCAAGTTAATATATTTGCAAATGTGATTATAATATTATAATAGAGTAGGTCTTCAGAGTTTTTTTTTATTATGAGGAACATGTGTCCCAATTTTCTTAGGTGCCACAACACTCTTAGTTCTTTCAAGTGACTCCCTAAGTGTTCAGGCTGATCATAATAACTTGTGAGGCTGGCCCTGAATATTTTGGGCTCTTGATTACCACCCTGAAATGGGAAGGAGTTGCATTTCTCACTTTGATGTGTATGTGGAAAGAGGCAGGAAGAATTCCAGTCTTGGAACCACCAACTTGATTTCCCTGTGTGTTGTATTTCTCTCATTACTAGCTCTTAAAGTTAGTCAGAACTCTAAGGGATTGTGTGAGCCAGAAGCATGGGGTGGGGAGGGGTCTACTCATACAATTGTTTAGCAGTCACCATCCCGCCTCCACCCCCAGTCGACTGGCACATGTTTGTGATTTTCTCCACCCCTGGCAAAGGATCATTAGATTTGGTAATGAATCAAGTAGGCACTCTTTGCTGTTTAATTGACAAATATCCCCTCCTCCGCTCTCATGCCTCAATCTCTGGCACCTGTTTTACAGGAGTTCAGACCTGCCCTGCACACAGGAGGAGGGGAAATGTATAAGGAATTGTGTGGGCCATTCTTCTTGTGTGCTCTCATCCCTAACTCCCTGTCTCTGGTCAGAAAATGATTCCACAAATGGGTGGTCCTGTGTAATTTGCAGAATGGAATATACTATAGATATGGTCATGCAGAGGGCTCCCTCTACCTAAAGCTCCGTCCTTCTGGGCTTCACCCTGTTGAAAGGCCTGGGTAGGGCAGTGGGTATTCAGTATCTAAGATCTCCTGACAAATCCCACAGCCCCCCCTCTTCTCCTGGGGATGATGCAACTCTTCCTTTTGTACTCTGCCACAGTTTGAGGACGGGATCTCCACAAATGTTGCCTTCATTGAATAGAGGATTTGGCAAAAGAAAGAAAGAGAGAAAGACAGTGAGAGAGAGAGAGAAAGAGATCAAGAAAGGAAGAAGGGAGGAGGGAGAATGAAGGAAGGAAGAATGGAAGGGAGGGAGGAAGGGAGGAAGGCATAAAGGAAGGAAGGCAGAAAGACAGGAAGGCAGGAAGGAAAGAAGGGGAGGAGGGAGGGAAAGAAGGAGGGAGGGAGGGATGGAGGGTGGACATGATCATTTTAACAGGCCTAGCTTGAACTCTCCTTTCATTTTACAAAATGGACATTTAAAAGCATTAATTAAAGTAATTTCAATAATAAAATTAATTCCTTTGCAATGCTATCATAGGAGGTTGGCTTATCAGAGGAGTTCAATTTTATTATTCTCTTGATAAGTGATAATAGGAAAACTTTACACCTACACGAAGTCTAAAAGAAACTAGTTCTGAAAATATCAGTCAAATGCCTGCTCAAACAAGTAGCAACGCTTCAATATGTGTCCATCAATTGTAATAAATGTACCAAACTAATGAAGGAGGTTATTAATGTTGGGAAAGTGTAGGAGGGGGAGGGAGTGGGGTATATGGGAATCCTCCAAATTGTTTATGTAATATTTATATAACCTAAACTTTCCTTAAAATAAATAAATTTTTTAAAATAAATAAATTCTAGATTAAGTTGAAAAAAAATTAAACCAGAATGAAGAGCAACCTTGGGTACATTTCCAATCATTCTGATATTTTCCATTTTCTTTCCTCTCTGACACATTTCATATATATCATAATAAAGTGTCTCTTTACTATCATTATGGAGATTAGTCATTTTATCTTATACCTAAACTTTTTCAAATTGTGGATAAGTGCCACCACCAAACCCTTTTCAACAGGCTTCCTGGAGAAAATTGCTATTTTGTATGTTGGGATTAGTTATTTTACTGCCTTGAAGTGAAGTGACATCTTATTCTATATTCCCTGTTTTTTGCTGGATTGATAAAACCATCCACTCCTTTCCTTTACTTTTTTTTCCCCCCAAGCATATGGAAAGAGAAACCCTAACATTTCTAGAAACATCTGCCTCTGACATAGTAGAGAATTATTCTGTTCTAAGGCCACATCCAGCAGTCTGTCTTTCAGAAACATTATGGCCAGCTACAGCAGCCAGTCCTCTTCTTTCTGCTGGTTCTTCAGCATCTTCTCCCTGGCTTAGAAGGACTGGATGCTTACCCTTCTGTACAATGCAAAGTTGATGGTGCATTTTACAGAGAATGAAGGAAGACCTGAGAAGGCTCCAGAGTCATTTCACATGATGATTGTGATCAAAAGGGAAACATTCTGCCCATACACTAGGCACCTCTAATGGAGATGCTGAACAAAGGGCCAAGCCTGGGGTTGGCTGTTGGATGGCCTCCGTAGCACAGCTTAGACCAATGAACTCTTCCTCTCCAGGTGAGACCGATAAGACAAATTTTTATTTCCAAATTTGAGATGGAAACAAACTGTGACTTCCAGAAAGTTTCTTTCCTAAATTTAAATTACATGTTAAGTGTGATACTAACTTGAAAATATGTGCATTCTCCTGGAAGAAACATTTTCTAAGATCTAGTTATTAATAGCAGTGAGGTTGCCTCATGGGTATTTTCTTTGCATTCTATAGTAAAGGACACCTGGGTTTATCTCAGATTGCAAAACAAAACGAAACAAAAAATAAAATGAAAACATAAGGTACATTTTAACTTATCATTTTCTAACAAATTTTGTGATTATTAATCAAGTGTAAACTACATCAGTTTTAGTAAAAACTTATAATTTGCCAATAAAGGCCTTTCCTGCAGAATTTTTAAAGTTAACAATGTTGCTAAGCATCTTCTCCTGTGATATATGAAATGTCTTACATCTGGAATGATGAACTACTTATTATTAGTGATCATGGGGGAGTGGGGAATGGGTGGACTTTTATTCAGATTTTGTACCAGAACCGCATTCTTATTCTCAGTGCTTTCAATTCAACAAATGATCGTATCCATGAAATAAAAGGCGAAGCTGCCTTCAAATTTAAAAGAGAGAGAGAGAAATAGAGAGAGAGAGAAAGAAAGAGAGAGAATGTCTCAAAATTTTACTGCTGAGCGGTAAAAAAGAACAACAAAATGTCACAAATTTTATTAATTAAATAAAACAAATTATAAAACAACAAAATTAGGAAAAACCTACCATTTATCTATCTACCTATCTAGTTTGTATCCAATTACATAATAGTAAATGTAGTAAAGAAAGTTTTGGAAAACATGAAAAGTTAATGCAATTGATAATGTTTGTCTTCAGATGAAAAAGGAGAGGTTTGAGTCAATAGAAACATAACTTATTTGTTATATTTATTTTAATAAATAAAGTATGTATGATAAAACTTGGTTAAAGGTAAGTGATACAGATATGGTGTTTATTTATTTATTATACCAATGTGTGTGTTGTGAATAGGGTCTTTCTAATATTTTCAGAAGTGAAACAAATCATGTACCCAGGTAGCTAGAACTCCCTATTCCACTCCTGACTATGGCCCCTGGTAACCTGTATTCTGCTCTATATCTCTATGAATTTACCTAATCTAGTGATTTCATTTAAGTGAGATCACACAATTTTCATTTATTTGTGTCTGTCTTAATTTACTCATCATGATGTCTGCAAGGTTAATCCAGGAAGGACATGAATCAAATCTTCATTCCCTTTCATGCCTGAATAATATCCCAGTGTATGTATATTCCACATTTTGTTTACCATTCATTTTGTTGGAGACTTGAGGCGCTTCCATATTTTTGCTACTATGCTGATAGTTGTACATATATCTATTTGAATCCCAGTTTTCAATTATTTTGGATAAATACCAAGAATTAAGATAGCTCATTCATTTGTAAATTTTCTTTTCAACTTTCTTAGGAACTGCCAAACTGCTTTCAACAATGTCTGCACCATTTTGCAGTCACATAAGCAAAGTATAAGAGCTCCAAGTTCTTCACATTTTTACCAATCTTTGAAATTTTCTGTTTTTTAATAATAGATAACATCATGGGTATGAAGTAGTATCTCATTGTGGTTTTTATTTGAGTTTTCTTAATAAACTGTGATTTTGAGCATTTTCTCTTGTGCTTACTGGCCATTTGGATATCTTTGAAAGAAAATCTATTCACTTCATTTGCCCATGTTTAAATTGGATTATTTGTATTTTTGATGTTGAATTATACCAGCTGTTTATATATTCTGGATATTAAATTTTTATCAGTTATATGGTATGATGGTGCCCAAGAAAACATGGTCTTTTTGTTTGTTTGTTTCTCTGTTTATTTATTTATTTATTTATTTTATATTTTAAAAGATGCTTAGATTGCATAAATGTTTAACTGTGGATGTGAACCAATGTTAATTAGTACCTTTTGATAAAGCAAAGTCAGTTAAGGTGACCAACCTCAATCAGGATGTGTTTTAATCTATTATTGGGTCTTATATAAGAAAATTATATACATGCAGAGGGAAAAAAAAGGCACAGAGAGAGCAGCTTGAAACTGAAATCAATGAAAACTGGAAGAGAAGGGAAAGACCAGGAAACACAGTCACATGCCTTGTCATGTGACAAGCTAAGGCCCAAGTGACAGTACTCCTTCAGCCTCTCAGGGCAGCTGCAAGTGCTTTTGGAGTGCACAATAAATAAATAAAAAAATACACTGGAGGCATATAACAGCAGATTTGAGGAGGCAGAAGAAAGGATTGGTTATCTTGAAGACATGGCCTCCAAAAGCAAATATACAAAAGAACAGATAAAGAAAAGAATGGAAAAAAAAATGAACGGGATTTCAGGGAACTAAATGACAGCAAGATACATGGAAATATACATGTCATGGGTGTCCCAGGAGGAGAAGAGAATGGAAAAGTGACAGAAGGAATATTCGATGAAATAATTATAGAAAATTCCCAACCCTCTTAAAGGACATAGATATCCATTTCCAAGAAACAGAATGTACGCCCATCTAAATATCATAATAGACCAACTCTGAGACATTTATTAATCAGAATGTCAAATGCCAAAGACAAAAAGTGAATTCTAAGAGCAGCAAAAGAAAATCAATGAATAGCAAACAAATGATATCTTATATGATTAAGTGCTGATTTCTCATGAGACTATATGGAGGCAAGAAGGCAGGGATATGAGATATTTAAGATACTGCAAGAGAAAAACTACCAGCTAAGAATCTTATATCTGGCAAGACTGACTTTCAAAAATGAGGGTGAATTTAGGATATTCACAGATACACAGAAACTGAGAGAGCTTGTATTCAAGAGACTGGTTTTGCAGGAAATACTGAAGAGACTGCTACAGCCAGAGAGAGGCTTGAAAGAAAGTCTAGAAATGAAGATTATATCAGTAAAATTATCTAAAAGTGCAAAAAGAGTGGTGAAAATAAAATATGATAGATAAAACCTGATGGTCAAAATGTGTGAAATAAGAAATGTTTTTTCAGTAATAACACTGAATATTAATGGATTAAAGTCAACTTTCAAAACACACAGCCAGGTGAAATGGTTAAGAAAATAGGAGCCATCTGTAATATGTCTACAGGAGACTCACCTTAGACCCAAAGATATCAATAGATACAAAGTGAAAGGTTGGGAAAAGGTATTCAACATATGCAGTAACCAAAAATAAAAAATAAAAAGACTAGCTATTCTTATATCAGATGAAATAGATTTTAAAACCAAAAATCAAAACTGTTATCAGAAACAAAGAAGGATATTATATATTAATAAAAGGGGCAATTTACCAGGAGAAATAACAATCATAAATATTTATTCACTTAACCAGATGTCCCTGAGTACATTAGGAAAATACTGGCAAAACTGAAGGGGAAACTAGATATCTCTGCAATAATAATTGGGGACTTCAATACACCACTCTCAGCATTGGATAGAACATATGGGCAGAGGATCAACAAAGTAATACAGAGCTGGAATACATGATAAATGGACTAAACCTAATAGACATATACAGAACATTGCACCACAAAACAGTAGGATATATATTCTTTTGAGAGTTCATGGATCTTTCTCCAGGATAGATCATATGCTGGGTCACAAAACTGATCTCAATAAATTCAACAAGATCAAAATTATGCAAGACAGTTTCTCTGATCATAATGGAATAAAGTCAGAAATCAACAAGAGCCAGAGAAAGGAAAAATTCACAAATATATGGAAATTAAACACACTGTTAAATAATCAGTGGGTCAAAGAAAAAATTGTGAAAGAAATCAATAAATATATTGAGATGAATGAAAATGAGAACATAATATATCAGGACCTATGGGATGTAGCAAAGGCAGTGTTGAGTAAGAAATTTATATCCCCTAATGATTAAATTAAAAAGAAGAAAGAGCTAAATTCAATGATCCAATTATGCAGGTGAAGGGATAATAAAAGAAGAGCACAGTACTCCGAAAGCAAGTATAAGGAATGAAATAACAAAGATCAGAACACAAATAAATGAAACTGAGAACAATAAGTCAATAGAGAGAATTAACAACCACAAGTTGGTTCTTATTGGCAAAGAATAAAAGAATGAAGATGCAAATAAATAAAATAAAAAATGATAATAGGGACATTACTACTGACACCACAGAAATAAAAAAATTCAAAAAAGGATACTCTGAACAGCTGTAGGCTAACAAACTAGACAATATAGATGAAATGGAAAAATTCCTAGGAATGTAAGGCAACCTACATTGATCCTTGAAGAAATAGAAAACCTCAAGAAACCATTCACAAGTCAAGGCATTGAAACAAAATGAAAATTCCAGAACCAGATGGTTTCACAGTTGAGTTCTGCCAAGCATTCAAAGAAGACTTAATGCCAATCTTATTCATGCTATTTCAAAAGATTAAACAAGAATTAATGCTATCCAACTCATTCGATGAATCCAACATATCATAATACCAAAGCCAGATACAAATATTATAAAATGGAAAATTATAGACCCATTTCTCTAATGAATATAGATGGAAAAATCCTCAAGAAAATACTTGCTAGTAGAATACAACAACATATTAAAAAACTATTCATCATAATCAATTAGATTTTATACCAGGCATGCAAGGACTTAGGAATAAACTTAACCAAGAAAGTAAAGCACTTCAATTCAGAAGACTACAAAGCATTGCAAAAAGAAATTTTAAAAGACCTAAATATTTGGAAGAACATTCCAAACACAGGGATTGGAAGTCTAAATATCATTAAGATATCATTTCGACCCAAATTCATAAATAGATTCAATGCAATATCAATAAAAATTCCACCAACATATTTTAAATTAATGGAAAACACAATTATTAAATTTATTTGGAAGGGTAAGGGGCCCCAAGTAGCCAGAAACATCTTTAAAAGGAAAAGGGCATTTGGAAGACTCTCACTTCCAGATTTTGAATCATATTACCTAGCCAAAGTGGTAAAAAGAGCATGGTACTGGCATAAAGACAGACACATAGACAAATGGAACTGAATTGGTGGTTCAGAAGCAGATTCTTACATCTATGGTCAAGTGATTTTTGACAGGGCTTTCAAACCCACACAGATGGGGCAGAATAGTGTATTTAACAAAAGGTACATGGAAAACTGGATATCCATAATAAAAGAAAGAAAGAGGACCACTACCTTATAAAAAATTAGCACAAAATGAATCAAAGACCTTAATATAAAAGCTAGAGACATAAAACTCCTGGAAGAAAATGTAGGAAAACATCCTCAAGACCTGGTGATAGGTGGCAAATTCTTTAACCTTACACAGAGAGCAAGAGAAATGAAAGAAAACATGAATAAATGGGACCTTCTCAAACCTAAACACTTTTGTGATTCAAAGGACTTCATCAAGAAAGTGAAAAGGCAGCCCACTCAATGGGAGAAAATATCTGGAAACCACATATCCAATAATGGTTTGATTTCCATTTTATATAAAGAGTTTGTACAACTCAACAATAAAAAAAACAAGCAATCCAATTTTAAAATGGGCAAAAGACTTAAATAGATATTTATCCAAAGAGGAAATATACATAGCTACAAAGTATATGAAAACATTTTCAATATCACAAGCTATTAGGAAAATGCAAACAAAAATGATAGTGAAATATCATCTCACATCACATAGAATGGCCCTTATTTAAAAAAAAAAAAATTAGTGTTGTAGAGGATGTGGAGAAATAGAACATACCTTCACTGTTGGTGGGATTAACAAAGCACAGCCTCTGTGGAATACAGTTGGCAGTTCCTCAGGAAGTTAAATTTAAAACTGCCATAAGATCCAGCAATTCCTCTAATAGGAATATATCCAGAAGAATGAAAACTGTGATGCAAACAGATATTTGTACATCAATGTTCACAGCACCATTATTCACAATTGCCAAAGGATGGAAACAACCCAAGGGTCCATCAGCCAATGAATGGATAAACAATATGTAATATATACATATGATGCAATACTATAGCATTAAGAGAAATGAAATTGGAGCACATATGATAACAGGGAAGAATCTCAAAGACATTATGTTCAGTGAAATAATCCAGACAGAAAAGGACCAATACTGCATGGTCTCACTAATATGCCAAATATAATGAATAAATGCATGGAGTTAAAACTTAGGCTGTTAGTTATTAGGAGATAAGAGGAGGGTTGAGAATGACTACTGATGCTTAGTCTATGTAGAAGTTTAATTAGCTTGACTGTAAAAGTATGGAAGTGGATAGAGTTAATGGTAACACAAAATAGTGAGAAGAACTAATGGGGATTGTTTATAAATGGGATTGTGGCTGAAAAGGGTGGTTTAAGGATGTAAAAGTCAATTGAAAGAAAGCTAGGGAATAATCTAGGGACTGAATATCACAGCAAACCCAGAGGTGAATGAGAATTCTGGTTAATAAGACACATGCAAGAATGTCCTTCTGTGAACTAGAACATATATACATTTTTATTGCAGGGTGGTGGCAATGTGGTGAAGTATGTGAAGAATACAATTAATGTAACCTATGGACTATAGTTTACAGCAATACTATGATATTCTTGCATCAATGCCAAAGATGTAGTTAGTCATGTGTTAATAATCAGGGGGTATGGAAAAAATATGCCAAATGTACACCATGAGCCATAGTTAGTGGTAATATTCTGTTGATATTATCTCAAAATCTGTAACAAATATTCCACAATGGTGTGGCATTTTGGTGAACGGCTGTTGTATGGGAATTCCATACATGCACATGATTGTTTTGTAATTTCACAATTTCTGTGATAAAAATATAATTTTAAAAAATAATAAAATAAAGGAGGGATAGAA
>JAQZBX010028912.1:0-27581 GCA_029593785.1 Cabassous unicinctus
TTGATTTATTTCAACCATCCCATATGTAAAGTTCAAAAGATCTATTGTTATCTCATTTTTCTTTTTCAGTACAAGGTGTTTTTCTTCATATATATGTGTGTATGTATTCATGTATACTTCACAATCCTTCTTTTTTTTTCTTTTCATATATTTATTGGTCAGTATGGTTTCCTATTTCATGAATTGCTTGTCACATTTTTTGTGTGTAATTTTCCATTGTGTTGTCTTTTTTTGGTGTTTCAATTATCTCTTTACATATTCCAGATGCTAATATACTAATACAATAAATACTATGATATAAATATATATTATAGTGCAAATATCTTCTCCCAGTCTGTGGCTCATATTGTAACTCCTTTTAAAAAATTTTTGAAAGATACTTAGAATACATAAATATTACACAAAAAATATAGGGATTCCCATATGCCCCATCACCCGTACCTCCCACAACCTCCCACATAAACATCCTTCATTAATGTGGCACATTAATTGCAATTGATAAACACATCCTGGGGCTTTGCCATTAAGCATGGACCATAGTTCACATTGTAGACCACATTCTGTCCCACATATTTCAGCATGTTATATGATGATATAAAATGGAATATGTTTGTCCTTGCAGTATCACTCGGGACAAACCCAAGTCCCAAAAAAGCCCCTGATTTACAACTACTTTTCCCTCTCCCTGCCCCCAGAGCCTCCAGTAGCCACTGGCTCTTCAGCAATGTTGTAATTTCTTCCATTGCTTGAGTCACAGTGTCTAGAGTAGAATACCAGTAAGTCCATCCCATCCTGAGGAGTCTGGGATGGTGATGTCCACTCCACCTCCAATTGAGAGCAGGCTTATATCCCATGGGGAAGATGGATGGGATTATCCTGCCTGCAGCTGCAGACTCTCTCCATTCCTTGGGACAGCCATTGTCCATCATGATCTCCCCACCAGTTGTCCTGCATGAGTCCAATGATCTGTAGAGGAGGAATTGCTGTTCAACCAAGGTTCTGGGCCCAGCTGGCACATGGACAGCCCAAAGACTCAAGTCTCTGCACATACGCCTACAAACTCCAGCACCAAGTACAGGTTTGAATAGAAGGACAGATGAGCCAGTTGCAGGGAAGACATAGTTGAGTCCAACTCTATCACTTTCAGGAGCACAAACCCCAAAGTAGGGCCCACTGGCAAGGCACCAAACTCCAGAACTATCTGCCCTGACATAGGACCTGGGTGTCTCCAGAGCCATCAAGAGCCCCACTATTTGGGGTGATATCCACTTTGGAATTCTATGAGGTCCTACTGAGATATGCATACGCGTTACCTCTGGGATGACCTGCCAACTCCTTTTGAAGACTCTTAGCCATATAAACTCATTTTTCTTTACCTTTTCCCCCTTTTATTCAAGGTCTTTTTCCAGTTGCATTGCTAGTTGGTGCTTGGTAGCAATCCCTCGGTGTCAGGGAGGTTCATCCCTGGGAGTCATGTCCCATACTGGGAGGAAGATAATGCATTCATATGCTGAGTTTGGCTTAGAGAGAGGCCACATTTCAGCAAAAAGGAGGCTCTCAGGAGCCAACCCTTAGGCACCCCAGAACAATAGGCTAAGTTTCAATTTCAAGAGTAAAGACTTATTAGGCTAGGTATCAATATCAAGGGCCCATCAGTGGATCATCCTCTTTTGCCAGTCACTGCCCCTGCACTTGGGTGACTATTGCTGCTCCCTTAGAGAATGTGGCAGAGCTCTCCAGGATGGGAATTCAGTATTCTCTCATTTATTGAGTGATTCTCCACCCACTGTGACAATGCCCCATGATCGTTTGAACAATTTTATATACCTTATATTTATGCTTAGGTGAACTTCCTCCCATACATTCCCCATCCCTGACACACCACACCAATGATCCTCCCCCACCCCAGTTGTAACCCTTCTGTGATCCAAAGCTTCTTCAATGATATAACAATTACAATAGTTGAATACAATAAATAAGAAAATGAAATAATAAAAATGTTAAAATGTAAGAGATAAAATACATAAAAATTTTTAAAAATACTATAAATTAAATTAAATTAAATTAAAAATTGGGATATTGAAAAAATGAAAATATAATTTTTTTTCACCTTTTGCCTTTCATCACTGCACTATCTGGTGTCCAGTCTATAGCTTGGCACTTTCCCCCTCTCATTCCCCAGTGTCTCACTATTTTTCATTTTGTTTTCAAAGAAGTTTTATGTCACAGCAAAGTCCAAACATAATACAGGAGACTCTCATATACCCCACATTCTCCCACTTTCCTCCCCTCCCCATGTTAATAAATTTTTATATATGGATGGTAGTATTGCTATAACTGATACACAAATAGTGAAACATAGCTACTAAACATTGTCAATAGTTTACAGTACGGTTTACATTTTAGACTGTACACTTTTATAAATTTTGATGATATTTAGCATGTCATGTGTCCATCACTGTATGGTAATGAAGAATATTTCCACTGACCACTAAATACCTCCTGTTTCATCTATTCTATTCCTCCCACCCCATCTGCCCGGGGCCCATGATGACCCCCTAGCTTGACTCATTGAATGACAAGATTCATAGTTACATGCAAAAAGAGGTCTTGACACACTGGTTTGTCCTCCCCTATTAGAAACCACTCTTGATCTTGAGAGACTCCAGCCTGTCTATTTTTTAACAAATCGGTCCTCCCAAAGATGGGAGTACAACACCTTCCCGCTCATTATATGGCTTTCCACCCACTGATACAACACATTATGACAGAATGAACATTCACACCCTCCTTAGAAGCCTGCTCCAAGTGTGCCCTGTACCGACTGCCCCTCTAGCCAACACCCTAAACCAGTGTCCCTTCCTTGTCATATTGCCATAAGAACATTCCCACATCTGTACTTTCAATTTCATACCCACAAATTCCCAGTGTTCACCTGGTCCCTCTCCCAACCCTCCCCCAGTATCCTGAGCTTCTAACCCACCCTTCCCAATCTACCCACCTGTCAACCCTGTACCACCAAACCTAATAATATCAGTGTCCTCCTGTCCTATCCTTTCAATATGAAATTACATTCTACCACTTTACCACAGATTATGTCTCTATGGGTGATAGCTCCGAACCTTCTCTTCTCTTTCTATTTCTTGTAAACCTGTCTTACAGATAATAGCTCTCTGAGACTGCTCAATTTCTTAATTCATATCAGTGAGGTCATGTACTGTTCATGCTTCAATGCCTAGCTTGCTTCACACAACATAAGGTCTTCAAGATTCATCCATGTTATCCCATGTGTTAGCACTTTATTGTTTCTTACAGCTGAGTAATATTCCATTGTAAGTATGTACCACATTTTGTTTATCCATTCATCTGTTGATGAGCACCTGAGTTGATTCCAACTTTTGGCAATAGTGTAAAATGCCGCTATGAACATTGGTGTGCATATATCTGTTCATGTCTTTGCTTTCAATTCTTCAGGTTATATACCCAGCAGTGGAATTTCTGGATCATATGGAAGTTCTATAGTTAGTTTCTGAGGAACTGCTAAAATGTCCTTAGTGGCTGGACCATTCTACAATCCCACGAGCAGTGAATGAGGGCTCCCACTCCTCCATATCCTCTCCAACACTTATAGTCTGCTGTTCTTTTAATAGCTGCCATTCTAATGGGAGTAAGATGATATCTCAATGTAGTATTGATTTGCATTTCCCTAATAGCTAGCAATGTTGAGTATCTTTTCATGTGATTTTTAGCCATTTGTATTTCTTTCTTGGAGAAGTGTCTTTACAGGACACTTGCCTATTTTTTAAATGGGTTGTTTGTCTTTTTTTTAGGTTTCAGATTTCTTTATATGTGCAGGATATTAGGCTCCTATCAGATGTATGGTTGCCAAATATTTTCTTCCTTTGCGTTGTCTGCCTTTTTAGTTTCTTGATAACATTGTTTGCGGTGTAGAAGTTTTTAATTTTGACGAGATCCCATTTATCTATTTTTTCTTTTGCTGCTTGTGCTTTGGGTGTGAAGTTCACGAAACCATTTCCTATGAAAAGGTCCTCTAGATGCTTCCTTACATTATCTTCCAAGGTGTTTATGGTGTTGGCTCTTATATTTAGATCTTTGATCCATCCTGAGTTGATTTTTGTATAAGGTGTGAGATAGTGTTCCTCTCTCATTCTTTTGGATATGGATATCCAGTTCTCCAAGCACCATTTATTGAAGAGGCCATTCTCTCCCAAGTGAGTGGGGTTGGTGTCCTTGTCGAATATCAGAAGACTATATGCAAGGATCTATATCAGAAGTCTCAATACAGTTCTGTTGCTTGGTATGTCTATCCTTGTCCCAATACCATGCAATTTTGACCACTGTAGCTTTGTAGTATGTTTTAAAGTCATGTAGTGTGATACCTCCAACTTCATTTTTCTTTTTCAATATGTGTTTGGTGATTCAGGGCCTATTACCCTTCCAAATAAACTTTGTAGTTAGTTTTTTTAATTCATTAAAAAATACAGTGTTGATTTTTATTGGGATTGCATTAAATCTGTATATTGGTGTTTTTAGGATGGACATCTTGATGATGTTTAGTCTTCTTATCCATGAACAGAGAATATTCTTCCATTTATTTAAGTCTCTTTTTATTTCCTTTAAAAGTGTTGTACAGTTTTCTGTATATAAGTCCTTTACATCTTTAGTTAAATTTATTCCTAGGTATTTGATACTTTTAGTTACTATTGTAAATGGCATTTTTTTCTTGATTTCCTCCTCAGATTGCTTGTTATTGGTGTACAGAAATGCTACTGATTTTTGAGCATTGATCTTATAAACTGCAAAATTACTGAACTCCTTTATAAGTTCTTGAAGCTTTTGCTGCAAATCTCTTTGCTGTACCACTTTGGGAACCATAGAAAATCTTCACGCCAGACACAAAGATTTATTTATTTTGAAGAGAGATATAACCATTTGACATTGAATCCTCAGTTGTTTTTGGAACAGATTTCTCCTGTGAGTTCTTGCCCTGCTTTTTGATGACAATCTGGACACAAATCCAAAGGCTAATGCCAAAGACAAAACCCAAATATATGTAAAACTGGTTTATCCATAATGATATTGAAGGTGAGGAGAAGAAGTCCCATGTATCCAAAGAAGACCCCATGCTCCTCCTATTCCGGGCCCTGTGGCCAGACTGGAGACTAGAACCTGGGGCCTGGAAAGCCTGGGGGCCGGCCAAAGTATCTTGCAGCACTGTCTGTACAATGCGAGCTTGTGGAGCTGGGGGCAGCCATTCCACTCATGGGCAGAGAAAGCTGGGCATCCCACAACCCTTCTGATTTCATTAAACTGGGGTATTTTATAATAATCCTTTCATTTCTATGATTTTTTCCCATTAATATATGGAGATATATAGATATGTTTTCTTTTGTATATGTATATTCATAAATCTAATGACCTTAAAATTGTTTTCTTATATAGTAGGGTTTAAGTATTATTATGGATTTCCTGGTATTTGTGGTATTCTCAGGAATACACATTTGCAGCTAAGTTGTATATAGAAAAAGTGATTTGGCAGAATGAGATTGAGTGTAAGGATGGTGACAGAATCTGAATGTCCCAAAAATGGCCAGTGAGAAAGTCTTATCAATATACACTCAAAAACAGATTACCACATTATTCTCCATCTTTTATTTTTTCTTTTACTTTATTTAGGGTACTGTTGGTGATTTTTGTATTTTAAATATGTGCCTCACTCTCAAATGAGGATGAAGAATTGTCCTCTATGATTTATCTAATCATTCAATATTCCTGTATACCCTGTGGATAGTCTTCAGTCTATCTTCAGCCAAGCATTTCCGGTCCTCATTAATATTTTTTTGAATTCATATCTTAACCTTTTTCAGCTTGTCAATTAAAATTATCTTTTTCACTCATAAAATATTTGAGTGGCCAGAAAACTTAAAATGGATCCATTACTAAAACCTATAACCGCACACACACACTCACACTCACCCACACTCACATACACACAGAATCCTAAATGCAATAAACAAATAACCAGAGATAGATAGAGAGATCAAATGCTGATAGATATATATAATTAGTTGCTATATATATATAACATAAATCTAGGTTTATTTAAGCATTTATAATTATTGGGTCTTATAAGAGTATGAAATTAGACTTTATTGTTCTAATTCATGTGATCATTATTTTAAATAAATAGTGATACATAAAAACAATTTAAAAATTAAGGAAACAGGAAGGCAAGTATCACAGAATAGTTTCCATATGTATATAAAATGAAGAATATATATAAAGAAAATTAATATTATAGTTAATATATGGATGAGATCAACAAATATATTTGAAATAAAATATTCACTAATTTACCTCTTTTGTTTTGTCTATTAAATCAATATATATTTTACAACATTTAAAATATTGCAATATTTTTTACTGAAAAATAAGTGCATGGATTTTTTGCAATAAATATATTTAAAAATTTATATATTACTCTTTTGCTTATAATATAATAATAAGGATAATATTTTAGAACGTTACATTTTGAAGAAAATTTATATTCATTCTATCACTTTTGTTATGTAGAATTTGTTTTCAACAGGTTGTGTCATACAAAATTTACTGTACATCCATTTGAAAATCATTAAAAATTGTTTCATAAACTTGCAGTGGACTCACCATATTTCTTTAAAAGTGTTAATTTATTTTTATTTGTACTACTGTTCATTTCATTAATTTGATTTACAGCACCATCTTATCATTCTATACTTGACTGAAAAGAGCTGCAGCATATCTATCAGCAGACATGGAAAACTTCACCATTTCACCATAACTCAATTTCTTGGGAGCTTCTGGTCTTGCAAGTTCTGCTCTTTTTATTGACTTATCTCACATAAGTGACTGGAAATCTTCTAACTGTTATTGTCAATGTAACTGACCTACAGCTACACTCTGCAATGACCTTCTTTACATGTAATTTATGCCTCACAGATCTTTGCTGAATTTCAGTTAGTGTTTCCAAATTGACTGTGAATTCTCTGGCAGACAGTAAATTAATTTCCCTCTTAGCATGTGCTGGTCATATTTCCTGTTTATTTTATTTGGGTGCTCAGACCTTGTCGTGATGTACTATAACTTTCATGTTGCCATTTGCCACCTCTGCACAATGGGCTTACCATCAGCCTGTGTCTGTGCACTAAGGCAGCTGGTGGTTCACCGGCAGGTGAGCCCATCAATTCTGTTATCCATACTGGGACCATGCATTCTTCTTTGGAATAATCCTAGTAAATCTATATTTGATCACATTCCTCTAATGCTTAAAATATATCCTCATATTTTCAAATTTTGGAAAATTGAAGAATCCATTTTGCACCTTTTTAAAGTGATTTCAATCTACCTGTCATTTTTACAGATGTTCTCTAGGAAAAGACATCACTGACAATTTTATATTCAGGTTTCACTGTTACAAAGACTAAGGGTTACATTTCTAGACCTTCATATTCATTAATATGATATTTTTGTCACATTGTGAGGCACATTTCAATTTATATTTTATGTAGATTTATTATCCATGATATTCCCCTCCAGATATTTGAATTTGTAGAACCATTGGATCCGAATGTCTATGGGTTGATAACAATCTAGTACTGTCCAATTTCTCCTAAATTGGATATTTCTAAATTTCTCCTAAAATGGATATTTCTAAATTGGATATCCTAAAATGGATATTTCTCCTAAAAGATCCAATTTCTCCTAAAATTGGATATTGACATTCATGGGTTCTGATTTCATGCATTGATATTTCTGGGTGTGTATTTTTAACTTATGTGGCAGAATAAGTTAAGGTATGTTAGATGTGGAATTTATTTCTTTCCTGATATATATTTCCTATGATTAAAAAATAGTCAACAAGATGATTTTTACCACAGGAGGAGGAAACCATTTCTTCCTACACACTTTCAACATTTTTCTTTATTTCCATATCATGAAAATGTTCTTCAAATATCTTCTAAGATTATAAGGATTCTGTATAATATCTGTCTTAATTTTCGAAAGGGCTTCCAATGCAAAGTACTAGAAATGGGTTAGCTTTCATAATGAGGATTTTTAAGGCAAAAATTACAGTTCTGAGGCCATAAAATATCCAAATCAGAGCACTATCAGAGATGCTTTGACACCAAAGTCAGCTACTGTTTATCCTAGCTTACTGCCATGGTGATCAGATGATCTGCCTGTCTCTAGTTATGTTCTCCAATAAGTGATCTTTCCCCTGGCCTTGGCTCCTTCAGCTTCTTGGGGATTCTCTCCTTGAACTCAGCTGTGGGTGATCCTGGAGTCCTTTCTCTCATATGGTTGAATCAAAATGGTAGATTTCTTTTTCTCCATGTGTTTCTCTTCCTCTGTGTCTCTCCTTTTATATCAGACCCAGCAAGAGGGTGGAGACCCAAGCTAACTCACCCCTCAATGACATAGTCCAATAAAATTGTCCCACACCCACAGGAATGGATTCGATCAAAACTTTAATCTTTTTGAGATTCTTTTTGGGATTCATAAAGGAACTTTAAACAGTCACAGTAGCCATGAGTTTGTTGAGGTAAATACTGCTGGTACCTTCAAGAAGAGTTCAAGAAAGACATTTTTAGTCATATCATTGAGGGGGCAGCTATATCAGAAAATTTTGTAACACATTGACAGCAATATCCTTTAAGTCCTAGAAAATCTCTAAATTTTCTTTTAGTAATAGGGTGAGGGAAACTCTGAATGGTTTAATTCTACCTGGTGAGATGACTTGCCTTCCTGGTGGGATCATGACCTACCTAGTGGAACTGGGTCTGGCAAAATTGTTATTTATTTTTAGAAGTTCTATGTCATTTCATAGCCAAGATTTTGAGGAAATAAAAATATTCCAATTGAAAAGAGGTTGTGTAAAAGAACATATTTAATTAAGGTAGAAGAACAAGAAAATTGTATGTTTGAGAGATTATGTTTGAGACCCTGAAAAATTATGAGGAGCTTTAGGGAAGTGTTCTGACAGCAAAGTCCAGATGTACTGAATTTTCTTACCATGTGAAAGAGAAAAGGAATTGGAAGACTGGATGTTATGGAGTAATGAAAATTCCTGAGGATAGAGCTACAATTTTGAATGTGTTGAAATATGTGGTGCAGAAACCAAGGTAATATTTTGGTTGGGGTCCACAGGGTAATGTTGGTACTCTTTAAAATGTGTAGCTCTTAATTATTATACAAATGATATCCATACAATTAGGAATTTTTATTAGGAGGATAACTGTTTTGCATGACAGGTACATGCAATGAGTAATTCCTTTGTTTTGAAAACTTTAACAGAATTATAGTGCTTTAGGTGTTCAGGGAACATTGGAGTAAAATAGGCAGAGGAATCGTATGGTCAAGATTGACTTGTAAATATTCTCTAATATTTATTTTATTTTTACCCCATCTCTAGATGAAGTAGTCCAGAGGAAAAGAGGTACTTAGGAAAGTAATCATAAAATGGATGCAGTCTTAGAGGGTATTGATTGGGGTTTGTTGGTAAGGAGATCAGGTATCCCATAAAATATATTTTTCAGTCTTAATCCATATTCCAGTGGGTGGGAACTGATTTGCAAATGGAAATTTGAAGATGTCGTTTTTAGTTAAATCATGGCAAAACTGAATGAAGTTGAACTTTAATTCAGTATGGCAGAAATCCTTATGAGCAAAGGAAATAACATGCAGAAATAGAAGTCAGAAGTCAGCAGAAACCAGAGACTCAGACAAAGTGAGAGAGAGATTGCCTTGTGACAGAGGATTTCTTGAGTGATACAGACTCTTGAATAAAATAATCCCTGCCAAATTCCCAAACTGTGACACTAAATTAATGTTGTTTAAACCAATTGGTTTTTGTTATTTGTCACAGACAGCCTGGCAAACTGAAACAGGGACATAGGAGGGCAAGGTAGTCAAGGGAAGCCACCAAAAGATGGTGAACTGGGCCATCAAAATTTGGAAAATCATGGAAAAGGGCTTTGGTGTACATATAATAATGCATTCCCATTGAGCCAAAAGTTTCTGACCTAATTACTTAGTGATGGTAGAACAACTGCGAAGAAAAGCAGAATCAAAACTTGGGGTCTAAAGGATAGAGGTAAAGTAAAAGAGAAACAGAATGTATTTGTTTCCTGATTCTCAACACACATCTTTTTATTCTTCATCAGAAAGTTGAAGGGAGGAAAGGAAGGACTTAACAGGCGAGACAGTTGTTCTAGTGTCTACTGAAAACATGCCTGGATGACCACACAGCATTTTGTCTCCTTGCTGACCCAAAATCAATTGGGAAGCCTCGAGGATGCCTTCCTCAGAGGGAAGCCATTGTGTTTTTGATTGATATGCCTGTTGGGTTGCTCATTTCCTGGTGTGAAATTACAGGATGATTGTGAACCATCTGTTCACTTGGTTTGCAAAATAAGTGTCCTTGTTTATCAGTAATGTATTTGTGAGACTTTTTTACCCTCTCTGTTTAAAAATAATGTCATAAGTTTTTGGAGTGGGATTTTTTTCTGTAAATCATGATGTATTCAAACTCTTGAGATAAGTGTACATGTAGATAATCTAGCTATGGGATATCAAGTTATTTTATGCTCCCAAGTAGTGTGATATGTGTGCTCTAAAGAAATTAACAAAACTGGTGGAAATTACTATGTTGGTTTCTGTGTCAAAGCCTAAGATAGAATATTCCTTAAAGGATATTTCTAATAGGACCCTAAATTCCAAACAGTTTTGTCATGTGCTAAAATTTGGATAATTTCCAGACAATAAAAGGGGGTAAAACATCAGGGAGAGGATATAAGACTTTTCCCCCCTATTTATAACATTTTACCATAACTGGAGTGGAAGTTTCCTTTCTGTTCTTCATAAACTCTTATTTATGGTAGATCTTTTGAATTTGTAACACCAAGTAACCTGTAGTGCTACTCTGTGTCAACATGGCTAGACCCTATGGGAATCACTAGAATAGAATTTCATCCTAAAAGCTGAAGGTCTTCATGAAGGACATCAAGGGTGGTTATAGTAGGTTACATCCGTGATTTTTCTAAGGTTTCACTATCATTTTGACATATATTTTTAAGATATAAATCACTTCATTCCCTGAAAAAGGAACCATATTTTATCATGGTACATCAGGTATATAGAGAAATAAAACAAAATGGAAGGGTGCTAAGTTATTGGAATTCTGAGAAGAACAGAACATTTTAGAGATTTCTGCTCTCACGAAATTTGGAATTCCTAGTACCTAGCTCAATTATATATCACCATGATACATACCTACTCTTTGGGTATTAAGTAGTTGTGGGCTTGATTAGATGCTTATATAACTTAGATAATTGTAAAATGCTATATTGAGTAAATAATTCTGAAAATATGTGAGATATCCAGCTTTCTGGCTAGATAACTATATAGTGATATACCCTAATGAAGCCTGAGCTACACTGTTTAGCAAATGAGTTTATTGTCTCTTTGTTTGTATTAGATTTCGATGCCTTAAGGGCCCAATGGTTGCTTCCCATTCATTGGAACATCCTTGAAGTTGTGCATGGCCATCAAGCATGTGATCACCTAAGTAGTTAACCGATTTCTTAGGCTTAGAATTGACAACAGTATGATCCTTCCTGCCAATCAAATTAAATGTTAACATCTGAACCTTCTCTGTCAAATCTTGGAGTTATTCTATTATAACCTGGGTTGATGATATTTTATGGACTCTACATATAAACATCATACCAATCACTTAAAATGTAAAATCACTTATTATGATAAGTGTAAATGATGCAATAATTTGTGATGATTGTAACAATGGTAATTTGTATACACATATTCATTATGAATTATTAATAATGAGGGCATAGCAGTTGTGG
Source organism: Cabassous unicinctus (assembly GCA_029593785.1). Classification (NCBI taxonomy): domain Eukaryota; kingdom Metazoa; phylum Chordata; class Mammalia; order Cingulata; family Chlamyphoridae; genus Cabassous; species Cabassous unicinctus. The sequence continues at coordinate 11,922 of JAQZBX010028912.1, forward strand.
GTATTCTTTTTTATTAATTTATATGCTTATCTTTAAACAATTCGTCAATAAAATCCTCTCTTAGATGTTCTTTTTTTTTTTCTCTGTGCGATGATTTCTCCTTCCAGACTTGTATCCTTTTGCTTATATTGATCCATAACAAACTCATCACTGTTTTCCAAGTAGAATATTTATCTTCTTTCCTCATTGTGCTCATGTTCATTTGAGATCGTGAGGCAGGGATGTGGGATTTTGAAGATTTTTTTTCTTGACTTTCTCTCCATGTCTTTAAAAGCATTTCTTGGTGATCATTCTGAATATTCACTCAGGATTCTGTCAATTAACCTTCTTTCCTCAGTAAGAAGGCTAAGCATCCTAGGGTAGGAATTTATATTGTGCTGTAATAGTGATTTTTGTTCATTCTACTTTGTCATTTTTCAAACTTTTTGTCTGTTTGAGACACTTTTGTTTAATTTATAATTTAATTCCTGTGAGGGGAACTCAATGACACTGTTTTATTTCACCTGTTTACATGCTATAAAATATTAATTTAAACTTATGATGTATATACTCATACTATTTTATACTGTTTTCCATAGCCTATTGATCCATTTATCATGAGCAAGGGCCTCTAAAATGTCAATGAGCAAACGCTAACCCACAAGCCATGCTTCTGAACTTGTGCTTCCTTACCTTTTACAAAATCCCAACTCGTTATACCTCAAAATTAGAAAGGTTGTCATCAATTTAATTTACCTCAACAGATTGGCCAAAATATCTGTGGGAAAAAAAGGCATTAAAAGAATACATCTTTTCTGGAGACTGCAATTAGTGGATCAATCCCCTGACAATGGTCAGAGGTATAAGTATACCAGTGTCTTTCAGAAAGAGATCACCGAACATAACAGATAAGGCTGATACACATTTCTTCATATGGTTTAGGATAAAAACACACCATTATAAAAATTAACCCTTTAAAATATGCTCAATGAAGAGAAATGAAGGTAATGTTTGGGAACTGAAAATTCATATTTTAATCCTCACGTATGTTGTTTTTGATCTTATGCTCTTTCCTTCTTGTGTTTGTATTTTAATTTTTACATGTAGTTGCACCAAATTCTATTATGACCAAGATATTGTGACAGTCTTAACTATTATTAGCATTTGTATGTTTCTCCATATCCTAATTCTTTCATTGTGCTGCATATTAATTAAGCATTGAAAATCATATAACGATTTTATGAGATATAGATATCTATATACATCATACTAATTTATGGTAAATTAATATTTACTCTGTATGATGAAAGTTTGGATGCTCTCCATTTTGATTTGCAACATTATATTATCACTATATTCTTTGACTCCAAGGAGACAGCAGCACATTAGCAGCAATGGGCAACTGCACCATCTTCACGGAATTCCTCCTCATGGATATCTCAAGCTCCTGGGGACTCCAAGTCTTAGAAGGTCTAATGTTCTTAGTGATCTATCTGAGAGCCCTGACTGGAAATCTTCTTACCATTATTGTTATTGTGACAGATCCACGTCTTCACTTCCCAATGTACTTCTTTGTACGTAATTTATCCTTGTTGGATTTTTGTTACATCTCAGTAACTGTTCCCAATTCAATGGTGAATTCTGTAACAGGCAGCAAATTTATTTCTCTCAAAATGTGCTGCTCAGGCATTCTTTTTTATCTTCTTTGGATCCACAGAATTTTTTGTTCTTGTGGCAATGTCCTATGACCGCTATGTTGCCATTTGCCACCCTCTGCATCATGGGGTCACCATAACCCTGCGTTCGTGCATACAGTTAGCAGGTGGCTCATATGTCAGTGGGCTGGTCTGTTCTGCTCTCCACACAGGTACGATATTCAGGCTTCCCTTCACAAAGTCAAATGTAATCCATCAATATTTCTGTGACATCCCTCAAGTCATAAGTATTTCAACTCGGGCTGTGCAGTTTTCTGAGTCTGTGGTACTTGCTGTAAGTTTTTGCCTTGTTTTAACAAGCTTTGTCATCCTTTTCACCTCCTATGTTAACATCTTTTTAACTGTTCTCCAGATGTGTTCTGTGGAAGCCCGGAACAAAGCCTTATCAACATGCTCTCCCCAAATAACTACTATTATTTTATTTATCATTTCTGGAATGTTTGCTTCTTTGGGCCCCATCTCAAATGAATCAACAATCCTTACCCTCCTCACTTCCATGTTCTACTCCATGGTGCCCCCCTTCATAAATCCAATCATCTTTAGCCTGAGGAACAAGGAAATTAAAAGTACTCTGGGTAGAATGTTTACTAGATTTTCCAGTTCCCTTAAGGAGCTGGTTTTTTAAATGGGAAATAATATTTCAATAATAAACAAAAATAATGTATATATTTTCTTAAAATTTAGATAAAATATTTATGTGACTTTTTTTAGAAAAACAAGGAGACATTTAAATACATAATCAGAAATTAACCATTGAACAAAGATTTTCCTTGTATAAAATCAATTAGTACTTCCTGTAACTACTCTTTTTAAAATGCTAAGTAATACGAGTTAAATATTGGATTTGTGGTGTCATCCTAATATCCTCATGTTGGTTTAATTGAAGAAAAATCTAGAGAGGTTTATTTATTTCTCATGTTCACACTGCATTGAGTAGAAAGCTGGGATGAAACAATTCATTCTACCTGCAAATATATGCACTAAGCTCTTCTCTGTTTCACCTTGCAAAATAATTTTTACATTTTCATGTATAATCCTTGATATTTTTTATATCATATTCATGCTTGTATTAATGGCCTTTTATTTCAGTGTAACTTCTACATTATGTCTGTGAACATAAAATGTGTATCATCTTTAGATAATTGCATAGAGAAATACTCACACCTATAAATATATCCATGTTCATAAATAGCATTGCACAACATAAAATTTATATCAGGGTTGCCATTTATCAGAGAGATACCAGTGGAGAGAAAGAACACCATCTGTGATCTACTGCCTGGTAGCTATGCAGACAGAGAATAAAGACAAAAATATGTTAAATACATATCATGAAGACTAAAATATGTGATAGAGTTTCAATCACCTAGTATGACAAAGGATAGAATATGGTAATATGTTAATGCTAAATTTAGCCATGGACACACCTTCACATAAGTTCATGGGATAACATGTGATGGGTAGAATTAAAGAGAATCTATAGATCTGGTGTACTATGAGCATGCAATGATCAATGATAGAAGAAAGCACAGTGGATACACATACTCCATGAGCCCTACTTGAGAGAAAATAGAATTTGCTCTCATTTACCTTAAAAACTGCTTCTAGAAGTACTGTTTTAGGCTTAGTTCTCTGTACCATTATTTGGTATCTTTTTTGCTGTATGTGAGTTTTTGTGTGTATATGGTTATATTAATGAAAAAAGGCTTTTTCTATCTCTATGATGTCCAGATTATGTATATAACTTTCACCAATTCTAACTAATTATATTTGTATTGAATAAAGTATAACAGTCATGGTTTGAAACCCCAAGTGGAAAAAAAATGAGCAGTTTTAATTCAAATAAAATTGTGGTATAAGGCTTAATTCTTTGCACATGTATTTCATTAATTTAATAAATACTATTATGAAATAAACTCACTACTTTTTTACATTTTAAAAATTTTATTGAAGTATATCATTCACACATGAACATACATAAACAATAAGTGTGTAGTAAAAGTTGTGAACTCATAAAACAAACATGCATAACATCATATGGGGTTCCAAACATCACCCTTCCACCAACACCTTGCCTTGCTGTGAAAGATTTGTTACAAACTATGAAAGAATATGGTCAAAACATTACTACTAATTATAGTCCATATCTTACATTTGGTGTATTTTCCCCCTAACCCACCCCATTATTTTTTAAAATATATATTTTATTATAGAAGTTGTGATCTTACAAAGCAATTATGCACATGTGTAGAATTCCCATGCAAAGCACCCCTTCACTAACACATCACACTGTGGTGGAACATCACTCAGTAATTTTTGTTTGTTTATTTGACTCAAAGGATCAGTGAGAATTGTTAAAGCATAATTGAGTTCTTGTTATTCCATCTATTGCATTGTGTTCCATAGCACCCACCACGTTTATTCATTCCCTGATCAATGGAAACCTATTCTGTTAAAACTATCAGCTTATTAAATGATTTTATTTGCAATATTGTATTTTTCCATTTATAATCTGATCTGGAACATATCAATATTATGCTTTCACTATGTCTTTGATAGAGCATGGTAAAACCCAGCTTTCCATTATTGCCATTCTTATATTTAGAAAAGTGAATTACATTTATGCCTGAGTTTCCATGTTTCATATTCTTAATAAATTAGAACTTCTTATAATTAATATCCATATGGGAATTACATTTTCAATATAGAATTTTGTCCATCTTCTTGGGGTTTCTATCCATATTCCTTTAATTTGAAAGTGGTTTTATTAATGTATTAGCAAGTATTTATTTATTTTCAAATTGGAACAAGGGAAAACATCTCCTATTATTCCAATCATCCATTAACTTTGTCTAAATGTCCTTCTAGGTAAAGGTAACTTTTATGGAAAAAAAATTCTCTTGCCAATATTTTGTGGGTTTATATATATTGTTCAGGGAGATTATAGTATACCAATGCAAGTTTACTTTGGTTTCTCCTTTATCTATTAATTCTGTACTTTTGTGTCTTAAATTTAAGCTTTTGTTTTATTTGTATTTCACTATTTTAAAGCAAGAAAAAAAGGATACAGATGAATGTTCTTCCTCTGGGGAGCTAGTGTTCCTGTCACCATCTACCAAGCAATCTACTTCTGTGTTGTTTGGGCAAACTTTATCAAGTTTATAAATTACCTTGAAAAAAAAAATATATATATATATACCTATTTCCTGCAGCAGCACTATACTGAATATATGGAATAGTTTCATAAATACTTGGCAATATTAATAAATGCTATTTTATTGACTCTTCAAAAGATAGAATATCAAGTTGATACGGTATTTAAACAATAAACTACCAGTCAAAAAAGCAAGAGCAGTATAGGAAAAACAAATAACTCAAAGGATATTCTACATTCATAATTGAACAAAAATTACTTTAAATGGAAATTTCAGCTCAAAAATAATCTTACATTAAATAGTACTCAATCTGAAATGCTGTTTAATTTCTAAAGAACTGACATCACATTCTAAAATTAATATGGAACACATATGATGGGTTGAAAAGAAGAAAATATATCTCTACTTCAGCCAGCCAGCTTCTCCAGGGGAATTTAACAAAACCTTCATCAGAATTCCCAGATTGCTGTCTTCCCTGTGTAATTCAGACTTCCCAAACCCCACAGCTGTAGGTGCCAACTCCTATAATAAAATCTCATAATATACATATATTATATAAAGAATATATATATATGTATATACATTCTGTCAGTTCTGTTTCCCTGAGAGACACAGACTAATACAGGAAGTATTTTATATAAGCGTATATTTTATGTAAACCTGTATTGAAAGTTTCTTATTAAATATTGATATATAATAATATATTCATTGGAATAAAATACTTTTATTATGTTAAGTGTAAAATGACACAATATTAGTGATCATTGAGACAATAGAAATTTATATGCATACATAACTTTCATGTGTTAATAATAGAAGAAGGAACAAGAAAAATAAAAAGTACATATTTAGGAGGTTGTTGAAGAGTTTTTTGTGTGATGGGAGCTAAATGAACTAAATTCCAGAAAATAAGAAACCCTTCCAACTACTACTTTGTTCACTGAAGGTGGCATGATGGAGAAGATCAGGTACAGAGAGGCTTTGGAGGTAAGGAGATTCCAGCAAAGAATTTAAAGACTCTGCATGCTGGAATGAGGGGATCTGAATGAATATCATGTTTTTTGCTAATTCCGTCCTCAAAATCCCAGCAAGGACCATCTGAGGGCATGGAGCAAGGGGTGTTCGTTTTAATCAATTTTATCTGCTTATTGAAATGTTCAATAGTGAAAAACTCCGGTAGGTAGTTAATTTCGAACTTTTTTGCCTGTAATATTATTTTCCTTGCAGACTTATATATTTCAGTTTACTCTGTGTCTCAATGACCCCACACCTTTTCGAGGTAGAATACCTGCCTCGTCACGCCATTCCATCTTGCTGTGTTCGTGCTCCTTGGGGACCTGCCAGCGGTACACTCGCTGCTATTGCAGACCACACCTCAAGAGCCACTGCTCATGGCTCCTTCTTGTTTCTTTACAATCTTGCCACTTGGATGCAGAAGATTGAGGGTTTATTCCCTCTGAAATTATCCTAATAATTTCCTTGTGAGAATTGTCAGGATTATCTCACCATTCTGTCAATTTACCTTCTTTCCTAAGTACTCGTTCAGAGGCAACAAATAGTGTGGGTCTCCTAAACTTTAGTTTAGTTTACATTGTGTCATGGTAGCTCTTTTCTTTGTTCTTTCTGTGGTATGTTTTTTCCAAACTTACAGCAATTACTTTACCTGTAACTGATAACTTGGAGGATGTTTCAGATACTTTTGGTTAATTTGTTTTAGTTTTGTGAGAGGTAAGAATTTTTATTTTGATTTATTTCAATTACTTTTCATATATATTTGCATAAATTATTATATATGTATTTTGTATACATATATGCATACATATATAGCATTTCAAATTTTCTTATAAGGACTATTACTCCTATTATGGTAAAATATTAACGTTCAAATATCATTGAGCCAAAACTGTCACAAAAACCATTTCTGGTCACTTGAGCTTTCTCAAATTTCCCAACCCATATTCTACTCTTATCTCTTAAAACAAGTTATTTTCTATCTAATTAATCACAAGATATGGAAAAAAAACAGGCTTTAAAAGACATTTTCTTCTCTGGAGGCTGGATTACTAATTCCTCCTGAGGATTGTGAGTATAAGTGCACCAGGGATCCCCAATTAGACATTAACAAGCATGAATGAGACACCAGATGCACATTTCTGCATATGGTTTGAAATAAAAATACATCTCTCTCCACAAGGGCTCTCTGCAGCATTCCCAGGGAAGGAAACTGAACGGTCACAGTGTTAAAATTTACATCATTAAATCTTGTGAGAGTGTTACTGGTCAGAAAGAGAAAACTGATATATCAGTCTTCATGTATGTTCAGTTCTTTTCTAAAAATTTTTTTAAAAATTGAAATATATCATTCATACACGAACATACATAAACAATAAGTGTATAGTAAAAGTTATGAATTTACAAAATAAACATGCATAACATCATACAGGGGTCCCATATATCACCCCTCCAGCAACACCTTGCATTGTTGTGAAACATTTGTTACAAACTATTCAAGATCATCAACAAAATATTACTACTAATTATAGTCCCTATCTTATATTTGCTGAATTTTTCCCCAAAGCCACCATATTATTTTTAAATAGATTTTTATTACAGAGGTTGTGAACTCACAAAACAATCATGCACATGTGTAGAATTCCCATACAACACCCTTTCAACAACACACCACACCATGGTGGAACATTTGCTACAAATTACAAAATAATATCATCAGAGTATTGCCACCAACCATGGTCCATAGCATACAGTGGGCACACTTTTTGTTTGGTTCTTTTTAATCTTATTTTGTATTCTAATATGGAATTGCATTGGTATTATTAAGTCAAATTGCAAAAAGCTAAATTGACCAAGGTCTAATTAAAGCACTCAATGTTACTAGTAGTGTATTGCCAAGTTTCTTTATAAACTCATTTTTTATATTATCATTTAATATTTAAGCATGCTTGTATTAGTTAGCCAAAGGGGTACTGATGCAAAATACCAGTAATTGGTTGGTTTTTATAAAGGTTATTTATTTGGCATAGAATCTTACAGTTGCCAGGCCACAAAGCATAAGTTACTTCCCCCACCAAAGTCTGTCACCACCTTTTGGCGCAAGATGGCTACCAACATCTGCATTATAGGATCTCCATCACCCCAAATCTGTGCACACAGGTAACAGGTGGCTTGTGAGCTAGTGGGCTAGTCTATTCTCCCATCCACACAGGCAACATGTTCAGTCTCCCCTCCATAGGGTTCACTATGATCCATCAATTTTTCTGTGATGTGCTTCAAGTCATGAGCACCTCATCTTAGGCAGTCCAGTTTTTTGAATCTGTGGCCCTGGCTGTAAGTGCTTGTCTCCTCTTACTTGGCTTTGTCATCTTAGTCATCTCATATATTAACATATTTTAACTGTGCTCCAGATGCAATCTCTGGAAGCCGAAAAAAAAAGCCTTACCAACCTGCTCTCTCCAGATAGCTACTTTTATTTTATCGTTTCTAGATTGTTTGCTTGTTTGGGCCCCATATCAAAAGAACCAACAATTCAAATACTATTGACAGCCATGTTCTACACTACAGTCCCCTTTCTCATTAATCAAATCATTTATAACCTGAGGAACAGAGAAATTAAGCATATCCTGGATAGAATGTTGCTAATATTCCTGGATACCCAACAGAAGGTTTTTTTTTAAGTTTGGTTGAAAATAGCATTTAAATAATGAAAGTGGAATAAAATGTATAAAATAATTATCTCTACATTCAAATAATGTTAAAATGTTGGTCAATTGGTTGTTCTTATATAAAATGGGTGGTATATAACTAAAGTTCCATAACTAGCATTTGCACATAAAAGTTGCTTGAATAAAATGAATTATTATTCTGTACCCACTCTTTTTGGAGTGTTTGCTAATTTATATTTAAAAAGTAGATATGTGAGGTTGTCTTCCTACATCCGTGTTGTTTGAAATGGAGCAAGGTCAGGAAAGTTGTATAAATTTTTCAGATTCACAGTGATTTTTTTGTCAAAGATGGGATGAAACTAAGATTTATATTATTTCAAATATATACTTTTAATTCTTCTTTTCATCATCTAATGTAATTGTTGTTATTTAATGTTTAAGTAAATACAAATATAGATAGATAATAGTCAGATAGATAGATAAATGGATAATAGTATTCAATACTCTTTATTTCAGTATACCTATACAGTATATCCTGAACATTAAATCTGTAATTTTTCTAGATAATTACATAGCAAATACTCAAATATTTAAACAGACTCATTCATATTCATAACCGTCTACTACATGAAATTTATTTCAGATTTCCTATCTATCATAGAGAAGGAGATGCAGAAAGAAAGAAGGCAGTCATTATTTATGGCAGGGAGAAAGATTTTCTATCTTGTAGCCATTCAAATAAAAAATTAAAACGAGCAATGTATAAAAATTATCATATAAAACAAATATTTCAGACAAAGTTTCAATGTTTAAAATAATAAAAATTTAGAGAAATAAAGGACAAAATAAGTAATAATGTTGCTGAATTCAGGATTGACATTTCTGCACATGAGATAAGAGATAACCTAAAATGGGTGAATTAAAGAGAATCCAATTGTCTGGTACAGTAGAAGCTGGTGATGAACGCAGATAGGACAAAAAACCACAAAGGCTATCCATGATTCCCACTTGAGAGAAATAAAATTTTCTCTTAATGCCATTTAAAACCGGTTTCACAGTAATTGTCTAAGTACAGCTTAACTTATGTACAGTTAAATGGTCTCATTCCAGGTGGGAGAACTTACACTTATGAAAAAAGGCTTTCATATTTCCATGCTGTGTAAATTGAAATATTAATCAAGTTTAATAATTAAATATTGAATTGAACAAATTATGGCAGTCAATTGGACAAAGTAAAATTGAAGCTAATTTTACTTCAGATACAATTGCTATATAAAGCTTAATTGATATTGAATATGATGTATGTGTATATACATGTGCTTCATTAATTCTAATAAATTTTGTTGTTAAATCAGTCTCATTCTCTATGTTATTTGTTTACCTCAAAGGATCAGTGAAAGTTGCTTAAGTATAATTATTTTTTTTCTAAGCTCTGTGTTGTCTCCACAGCACCCACCATATATTATTTATCTATTCCCAAATTTATGAATAACTAAGCTTCCAAATCCCAGTTTCCTAAATGACATTTTTCAGTAGAGCAGGAACATTATGCTGAGTCCATATCCTTGCTAAAACACTGAAAAAAAAAAGCCAGCTTTACAGTTGTTTCCATTGTCATCCTGATAAAATTTGCCTCATTTTTCCTAAGTTTCCATGTTATCAGATTGACAGTGAATTTGAGCTTCTCATAATTTATAGCCATATTGGAATTATATTTTCAATATTACAAAATGAAAAAAATAATTTTGTTACACCTTTATTGTGTTCCTTTGATTTGACAATGTTTATGTTAACATTTAAAAGCATATATTTATAACTTCTGAATTTGGAGCTAGGGAAACCATCTCTTATTGCTCCATTTATCTATTAAATTTGCCTATGTGTCTCTTTGAAGAGATAACTTTTATATTAACACCAAGGAATTCTTTCCTTCTATATTGTAGTTTCATATGATGTTTAGGGTGGTTTTAACCACTTCAAGTTTACAAAGTTATATCTTTTTTTTTTTCCTGTTAGCTCTGTAGTTTTATCTTTCAAATTTAAGCTTTTAATCTATCTGGAATCTACCATTTAAAGCAGTAAATAACCCTCTTGGGTAACAATTTTCTTATTAATCTACTTCTCATTTGTTTCACTGCAGCTTTTGGATTAAGGTGCAAATTACCTTAAATATATATACCTATTTCTTGATATATTTATTCCTGTATCAACACTTTATTGTATTGTACTCAGTAATATTGATATATGTTAATGCAATGAACTTCCTTCATAAGATGAGTGATCCAATATGTATATCATTATGTTACCATGCTTGTTTTAGAATGAGATTTTTCAGATCCTCACATGTTTAACCACATTTCAGATTGTGAATCCATTCAATTTATAAATATTTTTAAGCTGACATCCATTATGCTATATTTGTCCTATCTGTAAAGTGAAATATCATTTAAGAGCCATTTATATTTTTCTAGGGTACTCTTTTGTGTTTTTTTAGGACAATTTTTAGAATATTTTATTTACCCTAAATAACATGCAGTCATATCATATCACATAAATATAGAACATAGTTTTAATTGCACTAAGTTATTAAGAGTTTTATTTCTATTTGATGTCATTCAAATTATGCTGAAAATAATATAATTTAAACAAATTTTAATTATTTCATTAATATTATTTAAAACAATTATGCCAAAATTAACAAGTTTATGGCTACTGATAGAGTCATTATCATTATTGCAATTGCTATTGTTATTATTTTTTCTTGCTATTTCAAAGCTGATATGATTAAGTCCAAGACAAGCCATTTGAACATATAGTCCCACTTTCTCTAAGAAGGGTAGAGCACATACATGATCTAATTAAAGGTTTTAGCACATAGCATAGAGCTGTCATATAAGCTCTGATTTGAACTGTGTATTTGTTCTTTTCAGAGACTGGATAAGCCCAACATTACTAAGTATTCCAAGTAAAACAGAATTAAGAAATTCAATTTTCTTTTCAGATTTATATCCAGGTACTGAAGTAATATGTTTTAATTGCAATAAAAAAGAAGGAAACATTAGAGATTTTAATGGTTCTTTAGACTAAAAATTTCCAATTAAAAATAACAATAGTTATAAGGTCTGTATATATTTGTCCTTGCCTCCTTTTAGTCCCATTTCTTTCTAACTACTACTTGTACAAATTCAGTCCCAGTACAGTGCTAATAGAAACCATTCTATTCATTCCCCTTTGAAATTTCAAAACTAACTTTGCCAAATTATATTCCATTGTATGAACACCCATTTTATTTATTCATTCATCAGCTGATGGCTGATGGAATTTTAAAACAGTATGTTTTAAAGTCAAGCAGTGTGATTCCTCTGATTTCATTTTTCTTTTTCAATATATCTTTGGCTATTCAGGGTCCCTTGCCCTTCCAAATAAATTTCATAGTTAGCTTCTTATTTCAGTAAAAAAAAATGTTGTAATTTTTATTGGAATTGTGTTAAATCTGTAAATCAGTTTGGGTAGAATAGACATCTTAATGATGTTTAGTCTTACTATCCATGAACATCTCTTTGTTAGCTGTCCTGGGTGAATCCAATGAACTGGAGAGTATCTGTTGCAACTCTGTTGAGATTCTGTGTGCAGCTGGCACATGGACAGCCCAAAGATTTAAGTCTCTTAGACATACACCTACAAACTCTAGTATGAACTATAGGTTCCAACAGAAGGGGCAGAAAAGCCATGTGTAAGGAAAGCACAACTGAGTCCAACTTTGTCACATTGGAGAGCACAAATTCCAAAGTAAGCCCACTGGCAGGGCACCAAACTCCTGAGCGTTCTGCCCTGCCTATAGTGTCTGGATGTCTCCAGAGCCCTCAGGAGCCCTGCTACTTGAGGCAATATTTACTTTGGTAGTCAATGAGATCCTGCTAAGATGTGCATAAGTATAATATCTGGAATGACCTCCTGATTCATTTTGAGGTCTCTTAGCCATATAAACTCATTTGTTTTTATCTTTTCCCATTTTGGTCAAGGTCTTTTTCCAGTTGCATTGATAGTTGGTGCTTGGCAGTAATCCCTTGGTGCCAGGGAGGCTCATCCCTGTGAGTCATGTCCCACACTGGGGCAGAAGTAATGCATTTATATGCTGAGTTTGGCTTACAGAGAGGCCATATTTGAGCCACAAAGAGGCTTTCAGGAGGTAACTCTTAGGCATCCTATAATTCTAGGTTAAGTTGCAATTTCAAAGGTTAGTGTTCTTAACTACAGTCATCGATATCAAGTGACTGTCAATGGACCATCCTCCTTCACTAGTCACTGCCCCTATACTTGGGGGATTCTTGCTGTACCATTAGAGAATGTGGCAGAGCTCACCAGGATGGGAATTCTATATTCTATTAGTTATTGTGTTAATCTCCACCCACTGTGTCAATGACCCATGAACATTTGAACACATTCATATGCCTTATAGGTATGCCCCAGGTGAACCTCCTCCCATGCATCCCTCAACTCTGACATCCCACACCAATCATCCTCCCCTTTCACAGTTGTAACCCTTCTTGATCCAAAACTTCTTCAAAAATGAAGCCCACAAAATAACCAAATACAATTAATAAGAAAATGAAATAATTAAAATTTAAAAATAAGAAATAAAACATTAAAAATTTTTTAAAATTGTAATAATGCAAAATAATGAGAAATATATATATTTAAAAATTTTTGACATTATGTCTTTCATTTCTGTAAGATCTGTTCTCTTGTATATACAGTGACATTTTCTTCTGTTTATTTCCCCAGTGTCGTATTTTTTTTATTTTGTCTTCAAAAAAGCTTTAGGTTACAGATAAGTGATGTTCATTATATAGGAGATTCCCATATACCCAACATCCTCCCCCTTTCCCCTTTTAATAATATTTTACATGTGGATGGCAGATTTGTTATAAATGATGTACAAATATTAAAACATAGCTACTAATCATGGTCAAAGATTTACATTATGATTTACATTTTGGACCATACACTTTTATAAATTTTGATGAAATTTAACATGGCCTGTATCCATCTTTGCAAGATGTAGTATGATTCCATCACCCCCAAAATGCTCCATGTTCCACCTAGTCTATTCTTCCCTCCCCTTCTCCTCATGACCCATGGCAACCACCAAGCTTCATCCCTTGAAGAACAAGATTCATAGTTACTTGCAACAACATTGAGGGCTTGACATTCTGGTCTGTCCTCCTCTATTAGGCACTGCCTATGCTTTCAAAAGTCTCCTGCCCCTCTGTTTGAGAACGTAGCAGGACTCCCCAGGATGGGAGTCCAACACCTTCCCACTCATTATATGGGTCTCCACCCACTGATACAACCCAGTATGACAAGATGAACATTCACACACTGCTTAGAGTCCTGCCCCAAGTGCACCTTGTCCCACATGTCCCCCACATCTAACACCCTAAACCAGTTGCCCTTCCCTGCTATATTTGCCAAAAGAACATTCCCAATGTTGTAGTTTCAACCACATTCCTATGAATCCCCAGAGTTTACCTGCCATATGGGCATTGGCTCACAACCTTCTCCCTTTCTGTCTCCTGGAAACCTATCTTCCAGACTCCAGTTCTGTGAGTCTGTTCAAATTGCTGAATTCATATCTGTGAGGTCATGTAATATTTGTCCTTTACTGCCTGGCTTTCTTCACTCAACCTAAGGTCTTCAAGATTCATCCATGTGATCCTATGTGTTAACACTGCATTCCTTCTACAGCTGAGTAATATTCCATTGTACGTATATATCACTATTTGTTTATCCATTCATCTGTTGATGGACATTTGGTTTGTCTCCAACTTTTGGCAATAGTGAACAATGCTGCTATGAACATTGGTGGGCGGATGTATGTTTGTATCCCTGCTTTCAATTCTATCTTGTTGTATGGGGCATGTTGAGATATCCCTTCAGAAGTTAGTTACTGGAAAAATTGCTGGCTTTATGTGAGGACCTGCCCAAGAGCAGGCTCTACAAAAGGTCCAGGATGCCATTCAAGCTGCTATGTCACTTGGGTCATATGATCCAGCAGATTCAATGGTGCTGGAAATCAGTGGCAACAGAGATATTGTTTGGAGCCTTTCACAAGTCCTTATAGGAAATTACACAGTATACACTTAGGAATTTGGAGGAAATCCCAGACAGCCTCTGAGGATAAACATTTCTTCTTTTGAGAAACAGATTTTTGTCTGCTATGGGCCTTAGAAGAGACTGAATGCTTAACCATAGCCACCAAGTTACCATGAGACCTGAGCTGACTCCAATGATATGGGTGTTGTCAGACCAACTAAGCCATAAAGTCCGGCATGCACAGCATCAATCTATCAGATGAAAGTATCATACAGAAGATCAGACTTAAGCAGGTCCTGAAGTCACATTTTCTGTGGTTAATGGTTTACCTAGATGGTCAGGGACTTGGAAGGACATAACTGGGAAATTGGTAATGTAAAGGTCCAAGGGGAAGATATATTTGGTAGACCTTTCTGAATTGGCAAAAGACTTGACAGATATATGTCCCATGTGAATGCTCTTAAAAGGATTACCTTATCAGAGGGGGTTTTAATAATCAAATGGATAGGATGAACGGTTCTCTTTTTACCAGTCAGCATCTTTCTCCAACCACTCTTATCATTGCCCAGTGGGCTCATGTACAAAGTGTCTATGGCCAAATGGATGGAGGATTTGCATAGGCTCATACCCATGTATATCCTCCAAGACCAATCTATATGCAGGCACTGCTGAAAGCTCAATCTTTCAGAAGCATACAGCAGCACTGAGTACATCTTTTTACAAAATGCCACATTTTCAATCATGATATTCTACTCAGTATTGCTTCTGATCAAGTATCAATTTCAGTCTATGTCTTTTGATTGGGAATCCAAGACATTTATATTAAATATTAATACTGTAAAGCTATTACTTACTGTGTCCATTATATCCTTTGGCTTTCCATTGTCATATCTTACTATTGTTTGTCTTTTTACCTTTTAATTTACCCTTCCTAATAATCTTCATTTCTACACTCTTCTCCAAGGCTTTCACACTTTTTTTTCCTTTCAGGCTTCAGCACTCCCTTTAGTATCTCTTGTAATTATGGCCTTTTGG
>JAQZBX010028913.1:0-27582 GCA_029593785.1 Cabassous unicinctus
GTTGCTAATTCTTTCTTCTCCCTTTTCAAATCTGTTGTTATGTGCTTCCAGTGTATTTTTTTATTTCTTGGATTGTACCATTCATCACCATCATGTCCAGTATCTTTTCATGTTTGTTTACAATTTTTTCAGTATGTTTTCCCAGTGTTTTCTTAATATCCTTAATCCTTTTCTTCATTTCATTAATTTGTTCCATGATATTGGTTTGGACAGCTTTGTTTAGTTGTTTAAGGTTCTACATCACTTACTGGTTTTTAGTTTTTTCATTGGACTGGGCCATGTCTTTCTGTTTCTTGGTATAGTTTGTAATTTTTTGTCACTGTTTGGTAATTTTTTTTTTATCTTGATCGGTTTATTCAGTTGATTAGCTTCTCTTTCTAATCTAGGGTTTTATTTAGTTGCTGGTTTTGGGTTTCTGTTATGTTTTCTCTTTGAGACTTTGTTTCTCTCATTCTATTTCTTTGTTGTTGTCTATGTTCCCTTGAAAGAAAATGATTAGAGCCAGAGAAAATGAAAGATATAATAAATGAAAAAGGATAATAATAATCATGGTAAAAGTCAGAAAAGGAACCATATAAGATCTAAGAAAATCCATATTTAACTCATGTAAGCTGTGTAGAATAATGGGAATAAAAAAGTAGAGTGCCAAAAATGAATTGGGAAATGAACTAGAGAAAAATATATGGAATGAATTAAAAGGCCAGAATGATGAGGAGAGAGGGAAGGAGAAAAGAAAAGACTAAAAGAAAAAAGTTAATGAAAGAAAGAAAACCAAAGAGATGAGATAGAAATAAAAAACAGAAAAATTGAGGACTAAACAAAGAGAGATGGAATGTAAGAACAACAAAAAGCAAAAGATAGAAAGATGAAGGAAGGATAAGAAATAACATTGGTACTCAAAATTTGTATATACAGAAAAGGGGAAATCAAGGAAGAGGAAACACATCAAAGAATAAAGAAGCCAGCACCATCTTGAAAATGTTTTCTCTTCATCCAGCTTCCTCCAGATCAATGCCCCAATGTCCTCATTCTGTGGGTTTCCAAAACAGCTCTCTTGGACAGGATCACACACTCTCTCAGCCTTTTTTTGTGAGAAAGATCATGGGTGCCCAGTTAAACTGATGCCATCTTCCTTATTGCATTCTTATTCTCTATTTTAAATAAATTTATCCCTGACTTCCACCTCAGATTGCTCATAAGTAATGTATAGAAACACTACTCATTTTTGCATAATAATCTTGTATCCTTTCACTTTGTTGAACTTGTCCGTTATTTCTATTATTTTTCTTTTGGATTTTTTAGGATTTGGGGGATTTTCTAAATATAGAATCATAACATCTCCAAATAGAGAAAGTTTTGCTTCTTCCTTTCCTATTTTGATGACTTTTACTTCTGTATCCAGCCTAATTCCTCTAGCTAGAACGTCTAGCACAATATTAATAGTGGTGACAGTGTGCATCCTTGTCTTGTTCCTGATCTCAGTAAGAAAGCTTTCATTCTTATATATACCATTGAATACAATGCTAGCTGTAAGTTCTGCATATATGCATTTTGCCATACTGAGAAAGTGTCCTTTGATTCCTATCTTTTGGAGTGGTTTTATCAAGAAGGTGTGCTGTGTTTTGAAAAATACTTTTTCTGCACCAAGCAAGTGGATCATGTGATTTTAATTCTTCAATTTACCAATGTGGTTTATTCAATAATTGATTTTCTTGTGTTGAACCACTCTTTCATGTTTGGGATAAAACTAACTTGATCATAGTGTATAATTCTTTTAATGTGCTTTTGGATTCTGTTTGCAAGTATTTTTTGGATGATTTTTACTTCTATTTTCATTAGAGATATTGCTTGGTAATTTTTGTTTAGTGTAGTATCTTAATCTGGTTTTGATATTAGAGTGATGTTGGCTTCAAAAAATGACTTTGGTAGTGTTCTTTCCTGTTCATTTTTTTGGGAAGGATTTGAGTAAGATTTGTATTAGATCATCTTTGAATGTTGGTAGAATTCATCTGTGAAGCCATCTGGACTTAGAATTTTACATCTTGGGAAGTTTTGGTTAATGTTTCAGTCTCTTCACTTGTGATTGGCTTTTAAGGTATTCTATTCCTTTTAGGGTCAGTTTAGGTGTTTAGTGTGTTTCTCAGAATTCGTTCAATTCATCATGTCTTGTTTTTGGCTTAGAGTTGTTCATGGTACCCTCTTATGATATTTGTTATTTCTTTGGGGTCAATGGTAATGTCTCCCATCTCATTTCTGATTTTAATTATTTGAATCTACTCTATTTTTTTCTTTTGTCAGTCTACCTAAAGGTTTGTCAATTTTGTTGATCTTAAAGTTCAAACATTTGTTTTTATTGATTCTCTCTATTTTTTGTTGTTCTCAATTTCATTTATTTTTTTCTGTTTACTATTGCTTTCCTTTGGATTGGTTTGGGATTAGTTTGTTGTTCTCTTCCTAGTTCCTCAAAGTGTGCAGTTAAATCTTCAATTTTAGCTCTTTCTTTCTTTTTAATGTAAGCATTGAGGGCTATAAATTTCTTTCTCAACACTGGGTTTGCATTGTCCAATTCTTTTTTCTTTTATATTTAATTTTAATATTTAAAATGTTTAGATTATATAAATGTTAAATAAAAAATATAGGGGATTCTCATATGCCCCACCCTGCATTATTATTTTTCTATTATAGACACTATTATTTTAACAATTGAAGAATTTTTATCATTAATATGAAGGCAATGACCACTAGAGGTTCTGAGGGGAAGGAGAGGGAAGAATAGGCATAACATGCGGGTGTTTTTGGAACATCTGTGTTGTCCTGCATGACATTGCAATGATGGATACATTTCATAGGTTTTGATATATTGAGTTCTCATTTTCATTTGTCTCAAGATATTTGCTGAATTCTTTTGCACTTTCTTCTTAACCTACTGATTATATAAGAATGTGTTATTTAATCTCCATATATTTATTGGTTTTCCCTTTTCCCATCGATCATTTTCCAGTTTCATTCTGTTATGATCAAAGAATATGTTTTCTTTAATTTCAATTTTTTTAATTTATTGAATCTTGTCTTGTGACACAACATATGGCTTATCTTGGAGAAGGATCCATGAGTGCTTGTAAAGAATGCATATCCTGTTGGTTTGGAGTGTCATACTCTATAAATATCAGTTAGGTCTAGTTCATCTATAATATTATTCAGGCTCTCTGTTTCTATATTTATACACTGTCCAGAAGTTCTATCTTATACTGACAGTTGTGTATTGAAATCTCCAACTATTATTAATATTATAAAGACATGTATTTCTCCCTTCAGTTTTGCCAATGTGTGCCTCATGTATCTTGGAGCACTCAGATTAGGTACATAAATATTTAGTATAGTTATTTCTTCTTGGTGTATTATCCATTTTATTAATATATACTGACCTTCTTCCTCTTTTATAACAGATTTGCATTTGAAACCTTTTTGTCTGATAGTAGTATTGTTACTCCAGTCTTTTGGTTACTATTTGCATGGAATATCTTTTTCCACTATTTGTTTTTTATTTATTTATTTATATTTTAATATATTTTTTTATATTTTGAAATATATAATATTTATATATTTTGAATATATAAATAGATTACATAAATGTTACACAAGAAATACAGGTATTCCAATATGCCCCACACATCACACCACCCACACCTTCTCACATATACATCGTTCATTAGTGTGGCACATTCATTTCAATTGATAAACATGTCCTGGGGCTTTGCCACTGAGCATGGACCATATTTCACAGGACAACTAACAAGGAGGTGAGGATTCACAACTACCATACCAAGGAAATGAAAGAACTGACAGCTGCAAGCAAGAGAGCTCCACCCATTGGCTGTGTGGGATCGAAGCCTCCTCTGAATTTGAGGTGGAATGGACATCACCATCCCAGAATACTCAGGATTGAGAAATGAACTATGAACTAGAATAGACTTACTGGTATTCTACTATAGACATATTGTGATTCTAGCATTGGAAAAAATTAAAGCATTGATGTGGAAGCAGTGACCACTGGAGGCTCTGGGGGCAGGGAGAGGGAAAAACAGGGGTAATATGTGGACATTTGCAGGACTTGGGTATTGTCCTGAATGACAGTGCAATGACAGATACAAGTCATTATATATCTTGTCATAACTTACAAAATTGTATGTGAGAGAGTGTAAACTACAATGTAAACTATAATCCATGCTTAGTGTCCATGGACCAAAATGTGTTCATCGATGGTAACAAATGTACCACACTAATGAAGGATGTTGTTAAAGTGGGAAAATGTGGGAGAGGTTGGGAGTGGTGCATATGAGAATCACCTATATTTTTATGTAATATTTATGTAATCTAAGTATCTTTAAAAAATTTTAAAAAGTATATTTAAAAAAAATCCATCTGAATTGTACAATCAGTGGTATTTGGTATAATCACTTATTTATGCATTCATCACTTCAGTCATTTTAGAGTACTTTTATTATTCCAATAATAATAATCATCAACAAAAACAAACAAAACTCATCACCTCTCCATCTCTCTATGCTTTTCCTGGCATACATAGTGGCTAATCTTTTTCCTTCTCTCTAGTATATTAATATTTATATTTTGTAAAAACCTGCTTATATTTGCAATATCACCCATATTCGTGCTTTATGTGAGATTTTACTATCTTATACAGTCACATGTTAAAGTTTTTAGCCTTCTTTCTTGTAATATACGTGACCTTAGACTTACTCTTTCAAACACTGTCATACCCATGTAATAGTTCTGCTAGAGAGAAACACCATTATATGCTTTCACGATCTCTATTTATTTCCAGAGATTTACAAACAATCATTTTTACCAAATTGCACAGAATAATCATCAGCTTTCCAGTCTCTAATCTCCTTCTATTTTCCAGTGAAATATATTTTAATTTTTAAGTCCAAGAGTTTACACAATATATTTAGTTCATAAAAGCACAACCATTGTGTATTTGTCCTTTGTGTCTGGCTTGCTTCATTCAACATAATGTCCTCCAGTTTCATCCATTTGTCATATGCTTCATAAATTCATTTCTTCTTACCACTGCATAATATTCCATCATATGTATACACCATGATTTGTTTATGCATTCATCTGTTGATGGACACAAATGTTGTTTCCAACTTTTGGCAATTGTGAATAATGCTGCTACGAACATTTATGTGCAGGTGTCTGTTCATGTATATTCTCTCAGTTCTTTAGGTATATACCTAGTAGTGATATTGCCAGGTCATATGGCAAATCTATATCAATTTCCTTAGGAACTGCAAATATACCTCCACCATAGCTGTACCATTCTACATTTTGACCAAAAGTGAATAAGTGTTCCTATCTCCCCACATTCTCTCCAACATTTACAGTTTTGTGATTTTTTTTTAATATTGGCCAAATAGATGTAAAATGATACTTCATTGTAATTTTGATTTGCATTTCCTTAGTCATGAGTGATATTAAACATTTCTACATGTGTTTCTTCACCATTTGTAATTTTCTTTTCAAATCTTTTTCCCATTTTTTAATCATCATCCTCATTTTTGAATGACAGATTTTCTAGATACAGAATGCTTGGTGGACAGATTTTATCTTTCAGCATTTTGAATACATCATTTCACTTTCTTCTCGTCTCTATAGTTTCTGATGAGAGGTTGTCTCTTAATCTTATTGAGGTTTACTTCTATTTTTAATTTATTGCATTATATCACTCATACATAAACATACATAACCAATAAGTGTATAGTAAAAGTTGTGAACACACAAAGCAAACATGCATGACATCATACAGGGTTCTCATACCTCATCCTAGCACCAATACCTTGCGTTGTTGTGAAACATATTTTTAATTATTTTTTATTTTTAATGTGGCTTTAGATTACCTAAATGTTACATAAATATATAAAGGACTCTCATATTCTCCACTCCCTCTCACTCCCACACTTTACCATATCATCAACAGCCCTCATTAGTGTGGTACATTTGTTACAATTGATGAACACATATTGAAGCATTGCTACTAACCATCGACTACAGTTTACATTATAGTTTACTCTCTGTGGCACATAATTTTGTAGGTTATGACAGAATATACAATGGCTTGTATCTTTCACTACAATGTCATGCAGGACAATTTGAATGTCCCCAAAATGACCCCATTGTACACCTATTCTTCCCTGTCTCATCCTTCAGAATCTCTCAGGGCCACTGTCTTTATATCAATGATAAGAGCTCTTCCATCGCTGGAATAATGATAACTCTATAGTAGAATAATAATAAGTCTATTTTAGACCATTTTTCATTCCTCAAACTTGAAGATTTTGGGATGGTGGGGTCCACTCTGCTTCTAATTGAAAGAGAGCTTAGATCCTATGATGCAGATGGATGGAACTATGATGCTTGCAGTTGCAGACACTCTCTTTTCCTTGAGATAGGCATTTGATATTTTCTTGTTTAATGTGTGGGTCTCTACCCACTGATATAGCACACTATGACAAAATGTTCACTTACATATTCCATTGAAGTCTTCCCCAGGTGAGCCTTGTCCAACATACCACCCACATCCATCATTCTACACCATTAACCCTCCCCAACCATATTTGCCAAAAGAAAATTCCCAACATTATAGTTTTAGCCACAGACCTGAAAATCCCAGAGTTCACCTGTTCCTTCTCCAACCCTTCTTCCAGTTCCATGGATAGTCAAATCCAACACCCCCACATTACTCCTCACAGGTCATCAATGTCAAACCCAATCACATCACCGCACCACTGTCACACTCATCCAGTGCACAACTACACCCTTCCAGTTATCATAGATTTGCCCATATGGGCATCAGTTAACCACCCTCTAATTCCTTTCTTTCTACTGTACACCTGTCTTCCAGACTCTAGCTTTGTGAGTGCTCAATTTGCTTAATTCATATCAGTGAGGTCATGAAAAATTTTTAACAAATGATGAAATTGCATCCTCAAAATATTAGTACTAACCAAAGTATCTTATATTTGGTGCATTTTCCCCCCAACCCACCCTCTTATTTTTTTAGATCATTCCTACATGAACATACATAAACAATAAGTGTATAGTAAAAGCTGTGAACTCACAAAACAAACATGCATAACATCATATAGGGGTCTCATACATCAACCTACCACCTACATCTTGTATTACTGTGATGCATTTGTGACAAATTTGAAAGAATATCATCAAAATCTTACTACTAACTATAGTCCATATCTTACATTTGGTGTATTTTCCCCCTAACCCACCCTAATAGTATTTTTTAAATATAATTTTATTACAAATACTGTGAACTACAAAACAATCATGCACATTGGACTCCCATACAACACCTCTTCATCAACACATCACACAATGGTGGAACATTTGTCACAGATCATGAGCGAATATTATCAGACTATTACTACCAACCTTGGTCCATAGCCTACATTTGGCACAGTTTTTCCATACTCTCCCATTATCAGCACAGTACATCTTTGACATAGATGCATGAATATTTCAGTATTGCTGTTAACCTCCAGTTGTATTTTTCACTTGCTTCTTCACATTCTTACTACCATGCAATAATGACATACATCTGCTCTAGCTCACAGAAGGACACTCTTGCATCTATACCATCTACCACTATTCTCATTTGCCTCTAGATTCACTGTGTTATTCAGTCCTTAGATTATTCTCTACCTTTCTTTCAATTGACATTTATATCCCTAGTCTACCCTTTCCAGCCACATTTCTATTTGTAAACAAGCTGCTACTCACTATAATGTGCTACCATTAACTCTATATATTTTCACATTTTTACGGTGTAAAATATATACATTAAGTCATAAAACACATATATTAAGCAACAGTAGTCCTTCTCATTTCTCCTCTTATCTCCTTTAATAATTCACTACCAACCATCAGGACTTGCAGAGGTTTTCCAACATGAACATACATAAACATTTCCTACATTTTCTACATTTTCTTCCAGAAGCTTTATGATTCTTGTTTTTATATTTTAATTTTGAGTTAATTCTTGTATAAGTTGTGAGACAGAGGTCCCCTTTCTTTTGACTATGCATATCCAGTTCTCCTGGCAGTATTTATTGAATGGACTGTTCTGCCTGAGTTGGATAGGTTTGACAAGCTTGTCAAAAATCCCTTGACCATAGATGTGAGGGTCTGTTTCTGTACAATCGATTCAGTTGCATTGGTCTCTGTGTCTATCTGTATACCAGTACTATGCTGTTTTTATTGCTGTAGCTAGCTAATATGATTTAAGTTCTGGAAGTGATAGTCCTCCAACTTTGCTTTTCCTTTTAAAGATGTTTCTGCCATTAAAATAGTGGCTACTGAACTATTTCTGACTTGGACAGGTTCAAACTTTAGCTGTTCTTAGGGTTATACTTCAGCCAGTCATATTTATTAATTAGTGGCTGAAGTTGGTGCCCAACCAACTTTTCCTTCACCATTTTTGGGAAATGGAGCTTCCAACTGCCAGTCACGAAATGTCTCTGAAGGCCACTTGATCCACCAGTGTAGTATGGACACTGGCCTCCATGGCATGGAGTGCTTTACTCATGAATCTTTTCTGCAGATGGGCAGTCCCCTCATTCCATTCTTTCAAGGATGTTGCAGGATACTCTTCTAGTCTCCTGGAGGCACTAAACAGGTGCTTTAGATAGCTCTGGATGATTACCAACTGCCCTATAGCTCGAGCTGACTCCTAGGGCTTCTTACTATCCATCTTGCTGGTTGAAGTTCACATTTATGTGATGCTCAGCTATTCTTGTCCCTTTTTCGGAAACCTCACTTTATCTCTGATATTTGACATTCTGAAAAGTAGCTTATTCTTTTTGAGTGCTTTATTCTTCTTGGATATTAATATTTATGTCTTTCACTAGGGTTGGGAAGTTTTTGATCATTATTTCCTCTAATACAGTTTCTGCCCTTTTTCAATTTTCTTCTGCTTCTGGGACCCTGATAATGCACATGTTTGTGTGTTTCACATTGTCATTCAATTCCCTGAGAACTAGTTCCATTTTTTCCATGCTCTTTTCCTTCTATCTTTATTCCTGTCTTTTCCCTTTCTGATGTTGTCTTTTAAATCACTAATTCTGTCTTTGAACTATTCTGCTTTGCTCTTATGTGTTTTATGGCATTTTTAATCTCATCCATTATGTCTTTCATTCTCATAAACTTTATTATAGTTGTTTGTAGGCTTTTAAATTGTTCCAGTGTCTTCTTAATATCCTTTGTCTCTTTAGCCACATTTTCTTTAAATTCTTTGAATTTAAATGTGTGATTTTCATTGATTAATTATCTTAAATCCTGTATCTCTTCAGGATATTTGGTCTGTTTCACAGGCTAGGCCATCTCTTCTTATTTCCTAGTATGGCTTGTAATTTTTTGCTGATGTCTAGGCATTTGAATATTTTGGTGAATTTATTCTGATGTCCAATTTCTCTCTCTTGCCTCTTTTTTCTCACAGGTCTTCCTAGATATTTGGTTCAACTTTTTCTAAGTCTTTAAAATTGTCCAGCTTAAGTTATCAAAATTGGGCCAGGTACTCACTAATTGGTCACAGATTTTTCTCCCAGGAGTTTAAGAGAGCCCTAAAAGCAGTTTTATCAGTGAAATTTCCAGACATTCCAGCAGATGGCAATCATCAGTGCCCATTTCTAAGGAGTTTTGTTTTGTTTTGTTTTGTTTCAATTTCTGCTTTTCTGTTGTTTGGTCTGGCCAGACCCAAGATTCAAAGCAAGCTCCATTGGCTGAATTCATGAACAGAGGAGCTGGGAATGAGGGGAGCCCTTCCCAGCCACCCCAGGGGTTTGGTAACTCACCTTTTTTGTTTCTGGTTCTTTGGCTGTCTGTTGCTAATCTTCCTGGAAGTTATGTAGCACTGTAGTGGTCTGCTGACCCAACAGCATGTCTTTCAGACAGATTTTGGTCATTCCTTTGTTTGTTTTTTTTTTCAATGAGAAAATTGAGTCCTGCTTGCCAACACTGATGACATCTTCCTGGACCTCCCCATCCATATCTGATTTTGAAGACTTTGGACTCATAGTTATTAATTAATTGTTTATGGATTTTGGTATTTGGAGGAGGTAAATATCTTTTGCATATGGGAAAAACATGCCATTTTGGAACCCTAATGGTGGACTGTGGTAGACTGAAATATCCACTCAAACAAAAGGCATGTCTTTAATCTTAATCTATGCTCCTCTGTTCATGAATGCATTTGTATGCAGTATTTTTTTTAATATTGTAAGATGAGTAAAGGTCCAGATTTATTTTTGAATAGGATCTTTGGAGGTTCTATTTGGGTCAATCCAAATTACTAGGACTGTTATAAAGAAAAGATGGAATTCAATGGAAACCAGAAGAATAGAGTCAAAGGATGAGATATTTCCATGGACAGGATGCAAAGAGTAAAGCCATGGATTCCCAAAGATTGTGTCAAGACAACACCAGAATACTACAGACTTAGAGAAAACATTACTTTGCTGCTCTTTTTATTAGAGATTTGTGGCCTCAAAAATTATGAGATAATAAAATATATTTTTTTAAGCCTACCCAATGTGTATTATTGACATAGCATCTCTGGAAATCTAAGACAAAACAAGTCATGATTCATTGGGTAATAGCTACTGAGCTAAATAGAAGTTTAAAGGGAAATATTAAGTAATTCTTGTTGGAAGTTGCCTCTGTGTAAGGTTTGCTGTAACTGTAATGTTGGAGGCTTCAAATTATTATTATTTTTTTGTCTCTCATGTTGTCTTTGAACTTTCTAAGAACTTCTGAAATAGAAAATGAGTTTTGCACACATTTAGCAGTAATCTATCATTACTACACTGAAGCCTTGTTCATTACCTACTTATAAATGGAAGAAGTCAGAGGTGGTGGAATTGAGTAAAGACTATTTCACTGTATGGGAATAGTCTCTAATAAAGTTTTTAATTTGTTTGTGTTATTCTTGGGAGTAGAACTTGGTTATAGAGAAGGTTCTAGAAGTATTTCACAATGTATCTCACATCTTAACTGTAAGCCCTTGATTCGGTTCCTGGTTGCAATACTTGCAATAGTGATGGAGATCCAAACTATGTCACCTCCATCATTCTCTTAGTCATAACATATACCACATTCTTCTCCAGCAATTAGAAAAACATCCATTTTTTCAAGTTTAAGGTTCTGTAGCATCCATTCCAGATAATCAAATATATACCATAATTCTATTTATTTTATTCTCTCTCGATATTGTTGGCAAATTGTCCTAAAATCACAATTATCTCATAAACCCAAAATTAGTCATTGATTTTCAATTGTTTAAGTTTTTCTTGCTCTAGCAACAAGACTGATGACTTTCAAGAGTTTTATAGGAATTTAATTATAAATTGCTTTGTAATTTGAAGGATAGTTTTGCTGTATATGTCATCTTTGGTTGTAATTTGTTGTTTTTTCACTGTAGTCCTTAGAAAATACAATCCCTCTACCTCATGAAGTCTTGTGTTTCTGATGAGAAGTCTGCTGTCATCTTATTAAGGTTTTGTGCATATCATGGCAAATTTTTTTCTTGCTGCTTTAAAAATTCTTTCTTTGGCTTACTTTGACCATTTGATTTTGATGCATCTAATTGTGAATCTCTTTGGGTTTATCTGTTTTCTTTAATTTTTTAAATTAGAGAATTTGCAAGTTTAGGGAAAAATAATAAAAAAGTACAGTCTTCATTTATTCCCCATTCACACTAAAATTTCCCAATTATGTGTTATTGTATTAAAAGTTCATTGATAAGTGATGATGAGTTGATTGATGTTTATAATGAAAACTGTAATTTTAGGAATTATTTCTTTGAAGAGTTTTCTGCTTCATTTTCTTCTCACCTTCTGGTTTTCTCATTAATTATATGTTGGCACACTTAATCATTTCCAATGAGTTCCTGCAGAGAATTTAATTATAAATTGTATAAGCATAACCTCTGGAATGATCTCAAAATTCACTTTGAAATCACTTAGTCATAAAAACTCATTTGTATTTACCCTTTCCCACTTTTGGGCAAGGTCTTTTTCCAGGTGCATTGATCATTGGTGCTTGGTAATAATCTCTCTGTGCCAGGGAGTTTCATCCCCAGGAGTCATGTCCATGTCAGGGTGAATGTAGTGAATGTATATGCTCATTTTGGCTAGAGAAAGGATATATTTGAGCAACAAGGAGGCCTTCAGGAAGTAACTCTTAGGCAACCTATAATACTAGGCTAAGTTTCAATTTCAAAAGAAAATGTTCATACGTACAATCATCAATAAAAATGGCCTGTCACAATGGTCCATCTTCCATCACTAGACACCACCCTTGTACTAAGAAGATTCTTGTTGTCCCATTAGAGAATGTAGAAGAGCT
Source organism: Cabassous unicinctus (assembly GCA_029593785.1). Classification (NCBI taxonomy): domain Eukaryota; kingdom Metazoa; phylum Chordata; class Mammalia; order Cingulata; family Chlamyphoridae; genus Cabassous; species Cabassous unicinctus. The sequence continues at coordinate 12,439 of JAQZBX010028913.1, forward strand.
ACACAGGATGGGAATTCAATATTCTTTCACTTATTGTGTGGATCTCCACCCACTGTGACAATGCCTCATGAGCACTTGAACACTGGTGAACTCTTGGCATTTGCACATCTGTGTTTAAAGCTACAATATTGGGAATAATCTTTTGGCAAATATGGTATGGGAAGAATACTAGTGTAGAGTGTTGGATTTGGGAGGCAAAGGACAGGTTGTACCAGGGGCACACATCTATGGAATATGTGAGTATTCATCGTGTCATAGTGTCTTATATCAGTGGGTGGAGACCCACACAATAAACAATAAAATATTAAATTCCCATCCTGGGGAGTCCTGCAATGTTCTCAAAAGAGGGACAAGAGTCTCATGAGAACATAGGGAGTGCCTAATAAAGAAAAACAGACTAATATGTTAAACCCTCAATATTATTGCAAGTAACTATGAATCTTATTCTTCAAAAAGTGAAAATTAGTGGTTACCATAGGTCCTGAAAGGAGGAGGAGGGAAGAATAGAATAGATGGAACATATGTCATTTTTAGGGCATTAGAATTGTTCTGCATGATCTTGCAATAATGGATACAGGCAATTTTAAATTTCATCAAAATTTATAAAGTATACAATCCAAAATATAAATCATAATGTAAACCATTGGCCACAGTTAGTAGCAATGCTTCAAAATTTGTACATCAGTTGTAACAAATATACCTTTGCATGTAAAATGTTATTAATAGTGGAGAGGGGGAAAGGGGGAGGGCATTGGCAATTTGTGAATCCCCTGTATTCTGTACGTGACTTTTCTATAACCTAAAGCTTCTTTGAAGGTAAAATGAAAAAATAAGACACTGGGGGGTGGGGAATATATGGAAGAAAATGTCACTGTACATACAAGAGAACAGATGTTACAGTGATGAAAGAAATAAGGTCTAATATTTTTTATTTCAAATTATTTTTTTTAATTTTTTGTATTTTATTTGTTATTTTAAAACTGTCATTATTATTTCATTTTCTTATTAATTTTGTTTGGTTATTTTGTTGGCTTCATTTTTTGAGAGGTTTTGGATCACAGAAGGTTCACAACTGTGGCAGGGGAGGATCATTAGTGCAAGGTGTCTGTGATGGGAGGATGCATGTGAGGGCATTCACCTGGGCCAAAACTTTCTGAATATTAATGATAATACATTTTCATCAAACCTTTCTTTAGTCCCATAAGCATGGTAATTGTAATATCTGGGACTACAAAATCACTGTTTCTGTTACATTTTTTTTATATGTGAAAGTCTGTGTATATGTTCATGAGTCACATTTACTGATTATTTGCATATTTCTTAAGTTTTGTTGAAATCTAGACATATCAGACATAATAGTTTATTTCATAGGCATGATGTGAAAAAATTTATGTCAATTAACAGCAGGATAGATATACACTAATGGTGGTGGGATTTTTCAGAATTGTGAAGCTATGAAAGTATTCCAAATGCCCACTAATTGGAGAATGTTGATTATTCATTTAAGTTCACACTATGAAAATGAAAGCATGAAACTAAAATATCCTTAAAAATTAAATTAAAAAACTTGGAAGATCCACAAGGAAAATGTCAAGCAAAAGAAACAAGATGGAGAAAACATACATAGAAATGGTTTAATTTTATTACATTTTAAAATGTTGAAAATTATACTTTATTTTTCACAATTATATATAATGTTATAAATTATATAACATTTATAAAAAGCAAGTAATTCTTTTCTATTTCTAGTTTTCTCAGTGTTTTATCAGGATTTTGTCCTGTATTTTGATAAAGGCTTTTCTGCAACTCTTGAGATAGTCATGAGTTTGATTTAACTTTTGTTCTATCAACGTTGCTTGATTTTTGTGTGTTGAATTGCCACAATATTGCTTTTATGGAATGAGTCTCATTTGGTCATACTGAGTAATTTTTAATATACTGTTATATGTTTGATATAAGTGTGTGCAAAATTTTTGCATCTATATTCATAAGGGAAAGTGGTCTGTGATTTCCTCTCCTTGTAATTTCTTTCTCAGCTATTGCTATCAGGGTAATGCTTGTCTCATAGAAAGAATTAGAAAACTTCTACCATCATGCATTTTTTGTAAGAGTTTGAAAAAGTTTGATTTTCATTCAGCAGTGCGGCCATCAGTTACTGCACATTTCCTTGGTGAAAGGTTATTAGTCATTCTTTCCATGATTTTATTTGTTAAACAAATTTGAGGATTTCTAATTCTATTTGAATCAATTAGGTGATTTTGTGAATTTGTACAAAAGTTTCCATTTATTTAGACTAATTTGTTAGTATGCAATTGTTCTTATTACTCTTTATAATATTTTTTAATTTCTGAAAAAATAGCAGCATCACCATGCTCATTTATGATATCAGTTATTTGTATTTTCTTTTATCTCATTGGTCATTCTAGTTAAAAGTATGTCAATTTTATTGAATTTTTACAAAGAATTGACTTTTTCTATTGCTGATTCTCTCAGTTGTTTTTTTGTTATTTCACTTATTTCTACTCAAACCTTATTTCTTTTCTTCTGCTATATTTGTGTTTACTTAGATAGTTTTTAGTTAAGATAAGATTAAGTAATTAATTTGAGTTCATTTTTCTTTTTATATATAGGCATTCTTAACCATACATTTCTTTTTGCTGTGTCCCAAACATTTTGTTATGTTATTTCCTCATTTTCATTCTAACTAATGTATTATATAACATGCCTTGAAAGTTCTCTTTAAATTATTGGTGGTTGAAGTTGTGCTGTTTAATTTCCAAATATTTGTTAATGTCCATTTTTCCTATGGTATTGTTATCTAGTTTCACTCCACTGTTGTCAAAGAAGTTACTTTGTAAAATTGCAATATTTTAAAATTCATTTGGGATTTTTTCTTTTATAAAACATTATCTATACTGTTGAGTAATCCATGTTTACTACAAATGGAATACAACTTGAGGTCTCAAGATTATAAAAGCTATTTCTAAAAAACACACATATGACATCCTACTAAATGGTGAAAGACAATATTTTCCCCTTAAATTGAGGAACAATTCATGTATGTACATTTTCACCACTGCTATTCAACAATATAACAGAAGTTACAACCAGAGACATTAGCCAAGGAAAAGAAGTAAAAGATGTACAAATTGGAAAGGAAGAACTACAACTATCTCTAGTGAGTGATGACATGAAGTTACATACAAAAAAATACAGGAATTTAAAAGAAAAACACTACAGCAAACAAAGAGTTTAAACAATGGTGATAGGGTACAAGAACAACACTCAAAAATAAGCTGAATTTCATTACACAGTGAACAATCAGAAAGGGATATTAAGAAATCAGCTCCATTTATATTAGCATTAAAAAGAATAACTTATCAAGATATAATTTTAACCAAGGGCATAAAAGCCTTATAATGTGTAAATTTCAAGATATTTTTAAAAGAAATTATAAAGTTGAATGGAACCAGAAGAGACCTGACCAAGAGAAACAGAAACTCATGGATTGCAAATGCTACCTACCCAAAGAAGAAGCAAGTCTGCTAGCCCAGGAAAATGAGAAACTGGTTGATGGAAGAAGAGATAAGGCTTCCTCCTGGCTGCTGAAATTCTCAGCTCTGGCTTTCAGACCTACAACTTGTTGGATGAAGAAATGTGTTTTCATTGCCAAGAACAGAAATAAAACCCAAGACTAGAAAGAGAAGCTAGTCTACTGTAAAAGCCCATCAAGATAAACAGATGCTTAGGAACTAGCAAAAAAAAATTACAAGCCATAATGACAGGAAATCATGGTCCAGCCTAATGAACAAACTAAAATGCAGGAGGAGACAGAGAACATGGAGAAACTAATCAACTATATCCAAACAAATACCATGAATCAATTTAATGAAATGAAGGAAAAGATAAAGGATATTAAAAAGACACTGGGGGGAACATACAGAAGAAATCATAAACATACCTAAGAAGATAACAGATCTGATGGTGATGAAAGGCAAAATGAAAAAAAATACACTGGAAGCACAAAACAGCATATTTGAACAGGAAGAAGAAAGAAATATTGATGTTAAAGATAGAACATCTGAAAGTGTACAGATAGTAGAACAGATAGATTTAAAAAAAAAAAAACAGAAAAAAATTCAGCAGGAACTCAGAGAACTGAAATACAACATGAAATGCATAAACATACACATTATAAACATACCAGAGGGAGAAGAGAAGGGAAAGGGGGCAGAAGGAGTGTTGAAGGAAATAATGGCTGAAAATTTCCCAACTGTATGAGGGATGTACATGTACATATGCAGGAAACACAGTGTACGCTAAACAGAATAACTCCTAAAAGGTCTATCCCAAGGCTCATGCTTATGAGATTGTGAAACACTCAAGACAAAGATTTATCAAAGCATCAAGAGAAAAGAGATCTATCAGATATAAGGGAAGCTTGATAAGATTAAGTACTGATTTCTTATCTGATACCGTGGAAGAGAGAAGACATAATTAAGGTGCTAAAAGAAAAATTATCTGCCAGTCAAAAAGTCTGTATCCAGTAAAATTTCCATTCAAAAATAAGAGAAAATTCAAAATACTCACAGATAAACAGGAATTGTGAGACCTTGTCAATAAGAGCAGTGCCCTTCAAGAAATACTAAAGGGAATTCTGAAGGTTGAAAGGAAAAAACAAGAGAAAGAGGGCTGGAAGAAAGTGTAGAAAGGTAGATTATTAGTAAGAGCAACTAAAAGGTTAAAAAGAGAAATAAAACCAAATATATTTATAAACCTGAAGATAAAATGAAAAATGTAAGTATTATCTTGGGAGTAATAACACTGACTGTTAATTGATTAAAATCTCCAGTCAAAAGACACAGAGTGACAGAATCAATAAGGAAATATGAACCATCTATATGCTGTCTACAAGAAACTCACTATAGAACCAGGGATGCAAGGAGTTTTCAATGGAAGTTTGGAAAATGATTTTACATGCAAAAAATAACCCAAATGGGTGGGATTAGTTAGCTATATTAATATCGGACAAAACAGACTTCAAATGCAAAACTATTGTAAGAGACAACGAAGTACACTATATTTTAATGAAAGGAGCTATCAAACAAGAAGAAAGAATAATCATAAATATTTATACACCTAATCAGGGCTCCCCAAAATACATGAGGCAAACAATGGCAAAACTAATTGGAAAAATAGATACCTCTACAATCATAGTGTTGGACTTTAATACACCATTATCACCATTAGAGAGAACAACTTGACAGAGGCCCCATTATTCCCACACCTGGAATAATATCTTAGAGGAACTAGACCTAATAGACATATATAGAACATTACACCCAAATTACACTTGGATATACCTTCTTCTTGAGTGCGTATGGAGGACTCTCCATAATACCCTTGATGCTAGGTCATAAAACAAGAATAAACCAATTTAGAAAGATTAATATTATACAAAGTAATTTCTTTGACTAGAATGCAGTGAAACTGGAAATTAATAAGTGGCAGAGAACCAGAATAGGCACAAATATATGAAGTTATAAAACATCATTTTAAACAATAAATGGGACCAAGGAGGAAATTGGAAAAAGTAGTAACTACCTTGAAACAAATGAAAATGAGGAGAAAACATATTAGAATTTATGGTATACAACTAAAAGAGTGCTGAGAGGGAAATTCATAGTCATTAATGCCTATATTAAAAAAGAAGAAAGAGCTAAAATCAATAACCTAACAGCACACCTGGAGTGACTAGGAAAAAAACAAAAAAAATAATACAAAAGCAAGCAGAAAGAAGGAAATAATAAAGATTAAAGGAGAACAAACTGAAATTGTGAATTTAAAAAAAAAGCACTAGAAATTTTGAACAAAAACAAAAGCTGTTTTTTTTGGAATATTAATAAAATTTACAAACCCTTAGCTAGACTAACCCAAAAAATAGAAGATGAGAGAGAGAGAGAGAGAGAAAGAGAGAGAGAGAGAGAGATTATTTCCACTGATATCAAAGGAATAAAGTGTATCATAAGAGGATACTTTGAAAAACTTTTTTGGGAGGGAAAAGATGGATAGTTTGGCAAACTAGACAAATTTTAGAAACACAAACAACCTACATTGATGAAAGAAGAAACTGAAGAACTCAACAGACCAATCTTAAGTAGTGAGATTGAATTAGTAAAACCCTCCCAACCAAGAAAAGCCTGGGACCAGATGGCTTCACGGGTGAATTCTACCAATCATTCTGGAGAGAACTAACACTAATTCTGCTTAAATTCTTCCAAAAATAGAAGTGAAGGGAACATAACATGATTCATTCTATGATGACAACATCACCCTAATAACAAAGACAAAGATGTCAAAGGAAAACTACTAACCAATCACTCTAATAATCATAGGTGGAAAAATCCTGAAAAAAAAAAAACTTAGTAATCATGTCCAAAAACACAGCAAATTAATTATACATCCTATTCAAGTGGGTTTTATCCCAGGCATGCAAGGATTATTCAACAACAGCAACAGAAAAATCAACATAACACCATATTAACAGACCAAAAGAAAAAAATCATATGATCATCTCTATTGATGCAGAAAAAGCATTTAACAAGATACAGCATTCATCTGTGACAAAAATACTTCAAAATATAGGAAGAGAAAGAAACTTACTTAACATGAAGACAAGGATGCCCACTGTCACTGCTCTTTTTTAACATTATATTAGAAGTAATTGATCAATCACAGTGGCAAGAAAATTGTTTAATGGAATCCAAATTGGAAAGGAAGAAGTAAAACTGTCACTTTTTGCAGATGACAAGATAGTTATGCATAAAATCCCCAAAAATATACAACAAAGCTTTTAGAACTGATAAATGAGTTCAGTAAATGGCAAGATATAAGATCAACACACGAAATTCATTAACATTTCTATATACTGATAATGAGCAATCTGAGGAGGAAATCAAGAAAAAAAATCCCTTTACAATAACAACTAAAAGAAACAAATATATAGGTACAAACTTAACTAAAGATGTACAGGACTTGTACACAGACAATTTCACAACATCGTTAAAGGGAATCAAAGAAGACCTAAATAGATGGAAGAATACTCCATGTTCATGGATGGAAAGACTAAATATCATTAAGATGTTTATCCTACACAAATTGATTTACAGGTTTAATGCATTCCCAATAAAAATTTAATGAACTGGTAAATCCAACTATCAAATTTATTTGGTGGTGTAAGGGGCCCTGAACAGCCAAAAACATCTTGAAAAGGAAAAATGAAATTGGAGGTATCAAACTACCTGACTTTAAACCATATTACAAAGCTACAGTTGTCAAAGCTGCATGGTATTAGCATAAGGGTAGACATGCTAACCAACGGAATCATACTGAGAGTTCAGATTTAGATCCACACATATTCAGCCACCAGATATTCTACAAAGCCACCAAGTCCACTCAAAAGGGGCTTATGGGTCCCTTCAACAGATGGGGCTTGGAGAATTGGATATCCATATCCAAAAGAATGAAAGAGGATCATCATCTCAAACACTTTACAAAAAATAACTCAAAATGGATCAAAGTTCTAAATATAAGTGTAAGGACAGTAAAGCACTTAAAAGATGATTCAGGGAAGCATCTATGAGATCTGGTAATAGAAAATGATTTCATAAACTTTATACCAAAAACATGAGCATGAAAGAAAAAAAATAGATAAATGAGAACTCTTCAAAATTAAATACACAATTGTGCTTCAAAGGAGTTTGTCAAGAAAGTGAAAAGTCAATCTACTCAATGGGAGAAAATATCTGAAGACCACCTATCTGATAAGGACCTGATATCCAGCATATATGAAGAAATCTTAAAACTCAAAAATAAAAAGACAAACAATGCATTTTAAAAATTGGCAAAATATTTGAACAAACACTTTTGAAAAAATGAACTAAAAATGACTAAAAAGCACAGGAAAAAATGCTCAGCATCACTAGCTACTGGGGAAATGAACATAATATTTACAATGTGATATCATCTTACACTTACTAGACTGCCTAGGACTTAAAAAAAAAGCCCAGCAAACTACAAGAGTTGGAGAAGATGGACACTCATCCACTGAAGGTGGGAAAATAGAATGGTGCAACCCCTGTGGAGGAAAGTTTGGCAGTTCCTCAGGAAGCTAAGTATAGGTTTTCTGTATGATCCAGCAATCCCAGAATAATTGAAATCAGGGGCATGAACAGATCTATGCACAGCAATATTCATTGTGTCATTATTTACAATTGCCAAAAATTGGAAGATATACAAATGTCCATCAATAGATTAATGGATAAGTAAAGTGTGGTATATACATATGATGAAATCTTACACAGAGATAAGAAAGAATGAAGTATTGACACATGTGATAATATGAATGAATCTCAAAGACCTTATGTTGACTGCAGTAAATCAGTCACTAAAGGACAAATATTACATGGCCTCACTGATATGAACTAAAGATTTTGAGCAGGCTCACCAAGGTAGTGTCTGGAAAATAGGTTACCAGGAGATAGAAAGGGAGTAGAGAAATTATATCATTGATGTGGAGGCAGTGGCCACTGGAGGTTCTGAGGTCAGGGAGATGGAAAAACTCATGTAATACAGGGACATTTTTTGGGACTTGGGAATAGTCCTGAATAACATTACAATGACAGATACAGGCCATTTTATATCTTGCCATAACCTACAGAATTGGGTGGGAGAGAGTGTAATTACAATATAAATTTTAATCCACGATTAGTGGCAATGCTCCAAAATGTATTCATCAATTGCAATGAATGTACCTCACTAATGAAGGATGTTGTTAATGTGGGAAAATGGGGGTGTATGGATAGCAGGGCATATGGGAATTCCCAATATTTTTTATGTAACATTTATGTAATCTAAGTATATTTTAAAAATTAGAAATAAAAATAAAAAAGAAATGGAGTAGAGAATGGTGAGTCAATGCTCAATCTGGGCAGAATCTAAGATAAGGAGGATGGTGGTGGTTTGGAGGTGGATTGGGGTGAAGGTGTAGCAGTGATTGGGGTCTATGGTGCTGGATTTTGAGTATGTGTTGTTTTGGGGGGTAATTTGGGTTATTCCTGGAACTGGGGGGAGTGCTGAAGAAAGGAACAGGGGAACTTTGGGGAGGTTGAGGACTTTGGCTGAGAATGCCATTGTGAGAATATTCTTTTGATATCTATGGCATGTAAGGGTCACTGCTGCAGGGTGTCAGTGGTGAGGGGATGTGAGGGAACGGTGCACCCTAGAGCATGATTCTATGGAATACGAATGTGTTCATGTTGTCATAGTGTGACTTCTGAGTGTGTGAAGACCCATACAATAACTAATAAAATGTTAAACTCCCATGCTGGGGAGTCTTACTTTGTTCTCTGTTAGAGTGGCAAGAATCTCTAGAAGTATATAGGCAGTGCCTAATGAAAGAAAACAGACCTGTATGCCAACCTTTCAATATTAATATTTGTACTTATGAACGTTATTCTTGTAAAATTAAAACTTAGTCTAACAATAACTATTGCCTAATAGTTACCTTATGAAAACTTCCTTATTACTCAAATGTAGCCTCTCTCTAAGCCAAACTCAGCATGTCAAGTCACTGACTTAACCCTAGCATGGGACATAACACTTAGGGATGAGCCTTCCTAGCACCAAGGAATTAATACCAAGCACCAATCAGTGATGCATTTGGAAAATGAACTTGACCAAAAGGGGGAAATATTAAATGCAAAAGAGTCATTAAACATAAACACATACTTGTAATTGTAATGTATTTTATGTCTTAAAAATACATAACTCAAAAAACTAAATTGGAATTTCATATCAGAAAAAATGACATACTTGCAATGAATATTTTCATATGTAAAAATCTATTAGGAAAAGTTCCAAATAATGTGTGAAAGCTATTCATTTATGCATATAAAAGTGCAGGTATGTGTGTGTATGCATGTGTATATATATGTATATATATACACATATATGAATATATAACAGTATGTATGTATATACATCATTTTTATATGGATTCATATACATATACACATATATATCTGAATAGATTGACATGTGATGAAAGGAATTAATGAATGAGGTAATATTTTAGATTACAATATTTAAAACGATAAATTTCTATAATTGATTAGATAAATATTATTGAATGTTACTAGATTATATGTGTTTCTAACAAATAGTTAAAAAGTATGATATCACTTCCAAAATAAAGTTTGGAAAGCAGAAGTAAAAATGTATCCTTTTGGGCCACGCTAGAAAAATATATTTAGAATTAGATATTTCCTTAAGAATTACAAAACAAGTCATGATCACTCTATTACTAATGCTTATTTTTAACCGAAGTTACAATATTATATTATTGCTATTTGTGGGGAATAAGTACAAAATTCAGCATAGAGTTAATATTACATACATTGGGAATTTTATTATTGTCTAATATGAAAAGTTATTTGTGCTCTGTTGCTTGCTAACACCAACAGATTTTGCATTTCTTCTGAAGTAGAGCATCCTTCTTAATAGTTTTGTGAAGTTCAAATAAGGCTCAGCAGGAAGGGGCCATCTGATTCATTATCATTTTACCAAAAGAGGAGTTGAAGTAATTTGTCCATGAATAGTCTCCAGAAATGTAGTAGTTTCATGTGTATGTTGTCTTTCTCTGTTATAGCAATCTTGTTCTGTATATTATGCCCAGGCTTTCATATCTTATTCTAAATAGATACTAATTTTTATGGATGGTTACCTTCCCAGAACTTTCTTGAGGGCTCCAACTACATCTTTGTTTCGAAGACTGTAGGTGAGTGGGTTGACCATAGGAGTGAGAATAGTGGAAAAGACAGACACTACTTCATCTTGCTCAGTGGTATGATAGGCTTTCGGGATAAAGTACATGAAGATGGCTGTTCCATAGAAGAGAGATACCACAATCATATGGGAAGAACAGGTGGTGAAAGAATTTCTTATCCCTATATTTGATCCTAATGTGAAAACTGTAGATATTATCTGCCCATATGAAGCCATAGTGACAGAAATTGGAATGAGGAGGAACACAACACCACTAATAAATATTCCATTTTTATAAAGAGTTATATCAGCACAAACAAGCTTCAGGAGAGCTGATATCTCACAAAAGAATTGGTGGATTTCCCGGGAGGCACAGTAAGGCAGATTCAGAATATATATGCCATGGAACAAAGCATTGAGCAGAGCACCCAGCCAGGTGTCAGGCACCATGCAGGCACAGACTGAAGGATGCATGTTAACTGAGTAAAGGAGAGGGTGACAAATAGCCACATAGCGATCATAAGCCATGACTGCCAGGAGAAGGCACTCTGCTCCAAAAAGTGTTGTGAAACTGATTAGCTGAATTCCACAGTTAATAAAGGAAATGGTATTTTTCCGAGACAGGAAATCAGTGGCTATCTTTCGAACAAAAGTGGAGCTGCACAAGAGGTCCATGATGGAAAGTTGGCTGAGAAGGAAGTACATAGGCATATGGAGTCGAGAGTCCAACCAATTTAGAAGAATTATCATAAAATTGCCAACAAGGGTCACAAGAAACACCAAGAAGATGAGTGAGAAGAGGAAATTGGGGGCTTGCATGTGGTGAAATAGCCCAAGGAGAATAAAGTCACTTCCAGGGGTCTGATTGCTCCATATTCCCATTCTTTCTTTCTTAATTCATTATCTTGTAAACGTTAAACAAAAATCATTAGTTCTACAGCTAATTAGTCATTCTTCATCTTACAATGTGCCAACTTCATTCTCATCCCTAGTTGTACAATGATAGATACTATGTGACCCAACTATTTTCAACTCTATCTCTACCACAGTATGGATTTTAATAGTATTGCAATGTCATTTCATGATGATTTAAAATAGTTTACTGAAAAATTACCAAGATATTACATTCTCAGTATATTAAGGATATACATTTAGACTCCTTGAAATTATAATTTTAATAAGTAGAATTTGATTAAAATCATACTTCTCTTTAAAATTTCTCTGAGACTATCTTCTACCTCTCTGCATCTCTCTACTTCTATCGCTCTCTTAATTTTTCTGTGTATAGCTATATCTCTACATATGGATATATTCAACTGAGATGTTTAAAGATGTTCTCTAATTTTGTTTAGTCCATATTTACAAAAACTAGAGACTGAATAAATGAGATATCAGTCATAAGAAATCTTCTGTACACATACGCAAAATATGTTAATTGTTTTAAATATGGCATTTTCCTTATAACAGATCAACAAGTGGCTACTCTTCTCATTTGCAAAAGGCCTATTTAATTTTCATAGAGATCTAGTAATTTTTTATATTTAATTATCAGTTAAAGAACCAGGGCCATGATCATATCTAAATGTTTCCAGATCCCTTTTCTTTAGACTCAGCATTTTACCTAATATGTCCTATAAAATAATAATCCCTTTAAAGTTACTCTTAATTTTAAATCAACTTCAGTAAGTTTCTTTCTCTCTCCCTCCTTTTTTTTGTAATTTAAATGCTGAAAACATAAGACCATCCAAAGAGGACAAATCGAAGCTCAATATCAAAGCAGATGACTGCTCTGAGATACAGTAATCTGACTCCACATACTCAAAAGTCTCTTGATGATGGGAAAAACTACAAAAAAAATGGCAACAAATGAACAAGGAAAAATTGTTAATGATGTAATTTGTCCTGAGGGTTTGGTGATCTTCTTCAGCTGTGCTTAATCCAGTAGTGCTATGTGTGAAGGGAAACAAAGACCATCTTGTTCAAAGGGGCAATAACATAGTATGAAGGGAGTAAATGGAGAGTAGTACCTCAACTGACTTATATGCTTATTTTGTGAAAATAAAAATGAATAGAGTAGACAAGTTAATTTTGTTAATTTCTATGCATAACATTGTTCAAGATGTCCCTCTAAAACTGGTTCATATAAAACATATCTATTATGGCAACCTTAAAAACTGAATTTCATTCAACACAGAATAAAAGTAGTTTCTTTCTTTGTAAAGTGTGGCCAGAGTCATGGGTTGCTGCAATTGCTTCTTACGTTTGGAAGCATGCCAATATATTTGATTCTTTATCTAGAAAAGTCCATATAATTCTGTATAATTGATATTGACATATTAACATGTTTAACCTTTTGATTATAGAAATTATATTAATTTATTACAAGGGGTGTTATATATCAGTTACTAGTTCTGCAATGTCCATGAACAGAAACACAAAATAAGTGATTAGCACAAAGTAGTTCAAAACACTGTGGAGCTAATGCAAGATGTAATTAATAGGGGGAAATGTGGGAGGGGAGAAGATGGGGTATATAGGAATCCCCTATATTTTCCATTTATATTAAAGGAATCTAAAATATACACAATTAAAATGTAAATATTTAATAATAAAATATAGCAATATGCAAGATGTTTGTTTCAGAGTGTCCTTTTTTCACATGATTGTTTGAAATTTGAGGATTCATTTAAACTATTGAAGAATTTTCTTCAAAAAAGTCAATGCAACTAATGAAAAAAATACTGGACTCACAATTCAGTTGGAGTTTTTTTCATTTACAGTGTCTTTACTATCAGTGTTTGTGAAACTGCTTGGCTTATTTCAAGTAAAGGATGGTCAGAGCAAAAATGGTGCAGTGAGACAATCCTCACAACAGACACAAAAAGAAGTTTGATTTCTGAGAGTGAATTAATTTTGTTGTCTCTAAATATAATTGCTTTATTAAGTATATATATATATATGCACACACACACACACATACACACATATATAATGGAGTCAATCATTAAAGAACCTTCAAGAAATTTTTGACAGTCAATAAGAATTTTAGAGTTTGGATTACTTCTAATTGCCTATCCACCCTTCTTTACCAACAAATAACTCTCTAGAGTGGCAAGCTTTTAAGAAATGAACACTTTGTTCTTGTCAATGCACAATGAAGGGCAAATCCATGTGTAAGGAGGTAGACATAATCATACACTGTAGTTTCAGTATTAATATACAATGTTACCTTACATTTCCAAGTGATTTTCACAGAGGTTTCATATATCGATCATAATTTGGTGAAAGGATAATTTTCATATCAGCATGTTACTATGTAGTTAATACTTTTAAATACTTTTTAAAACAAAGTATGCTTTAATATGAACAGTCAATTTATTCATTTGAAGTATCTAGTATAATCTTAAAATATAAAGCGTTCAATAGTCCATCCATCATTATCTCAACTAGTTAAACTTTTAAATTTCTTTGTATAACAAATTCACTTATTCTTAGCATTCCATTTTTGTCTAATATGTGCTTTCTCATGGGAATATCCCAAAATGATATGCAATTTTTTAATTTAATGAAGTCAAAATTCTTGCATTTAAAGCAAGAATTTCTAATTTAAATCTAGAGGCAAATTAATTAATTAATTATTAATAAGTATCTTTAACTGTCCATTTTAATGGTGTTCATTATATATTAACAATTATTTATAATTCAAGTATTGTTTGAGACAATGTTTCTTCTCGTTATTGAAGAATATCTGAAGGATAAATGGCATCAGACACGTGTAAAGAGAAAAATCTGTTATTTAAGAGATGCTCAATTTCACATATGTTTATTCTAACTCAGGGATTAGAATCTGTCATTATGTAACATTACTTTTAACAGTGCTGCAAAAGCATGTCTGATAATGTTGAATAAATTAACTACTTGTGAAAGAATAACAAAATCATCATGCCTATTATTCAATTGAATAACTTTAGCTTAAAAATAAATCTTAATTTCAGAAATACTAGATACAGAGTAACTTACCTTTCATTGTTTACCTTAAGATATCACCAGAAGTCTATTTGTGTAAAAAGAATTTTTGTACAGAGAAGTATACAAAGAGATTGATTTTCCTTGCTGTCAGGGCCACATATTACCAATGAACTAAGTTTAAATACAACAGAATTTTTCTACCACCTAGGTTTGGGCCAATTTACAATTCTTTCTTCACTGTCCTCAGAAAAAATGCCCCTTATCGCCACCTCTATTTCCTTAGGTAGGCCAAGAACAATTATTCCCTTGTCCTTCAAATGCCCAATTTAAGCAAGTCTATTCCCTTGGAAA